>SJYA01009543.1:0-15766 GCA_006410615.1 Neotragus moschatus
GAGAATTTGAGCATTACTTTACTAGCATGTGAGATGAGTGCAATTGTGCAGTAGTCTGAGCATTCTTTGACACTGCCTTGCTTTGGGATTGGAATGAAAACTGACCTTTTCCAGTCCTGTGGCCACTGCTGAGTTGTGCAAATTGTTGGCATATTGAGTGAAGCACTTTCACAGCATCATTTTTCAGGATTTAAAATAGTTCAATTGGAATTCCATCACCTCCACTAGCTTTGTTTGCAGTGATGCTTTCTAAAGCCCACTTGACTTCACATTCCAGGATGACTGGATCTAAGTATGACAGAAGACAACTTGGGAACGCACGTGGGTTCAAGTCCCAAGCAGGTTTTTGGCTGGGTTAGAGCCCTGGCACATGGATTTAAGCCCCAATCTGTGATTATCTGTTTCATTTGCAAGTATTGAGCTAATTGGAGAAAGTAAATTTCACCCTAAATGTTGAGGGGGCTGTTTAACGAGTATGCAGTTAAAAATTAAACCCTGGCTTGGTAAAATCTTAAGCAAGGTCTTCTGGGGGAAGTTCAGATTTCTCTGTATCTTTGAGATGTAAATATCCTATCTGATCTTCCAAGGTTATTCTAGTGTGTGTTTGTTTGTTTATATTCGTCTTATAAGCAGTACTTTTGCATTCTTAATTGGTGGCCAAACAATGGATCCTTTTAAAATTAGAGAAACTAACAAGTTATTAAATCTAGAGTGCTCTCATTGTAAACAACCGTTTTGTTGGCGCCTATAAAACAATAGTTCAGTTAACCTAAGAACTTTTTTGACTGAGAGAAACCTGTTTAGAAAGCTTCATTGAAGCCTTCTCAATGGGCCTTACAGATGCTAATAAGAGCAATTAAGAATATCAACAAAAAACTTGGGAAAAAAAAGTTCTAGCTATTATTTTAATGAGATATTTTTTTTTTCTTTTTAAGAAAGGACTTACCACAAATGAATTTTATAAAATTCCTTGAATGGCTATTTAGAATAGGATAAAATTATTAAAACAAGATTAAAATTATTAAAACAAGATTTTCTATTACTACACTACTTATTAAAGTGGTCTTCCCTGATAGCTCAGTAGGTAAAGAATCTGTGTGCAATGCAGGAGACCTGGGTTTGATACCTGGGTGAGGAAGATCCCCTAGAGAAGGAAATGGCAACCTACTCCAGTATTCTTGGCTGCAGAACGCCATGGAGAGAGGAGCCTGAAAGGTTACAGTCCATGGGGTCACAAGAACAACTTACCAACTAAACCACCACCACAAAAAAATTCTAAATTTCAATTGATAAATATATTGGTAATTGTAAGAAACGTCGCGGAGAGAAGAACCATGCCTAGGGACCCTTGATCAAGGCCTTTATTGGGCGGTCGCTCTTGGGCAGAACTCCCAGGGGTAGGCGAGCAAAGAAAGGGAGTCTGCAAGGTATGTGGAGTGGGGATGGGGCTTTATAGCTGGGGTTGTTGCTCAAGCTGGATCCTTTCCAAATAAGGTGAAAAGTGTGAGCTGCAACGGTGGTTGGCGGCCAAAGGCTCCGTGTCGGTGCTTGATTGGGCCAGGTCATGGGGTTGGTTTCCGGAATGTTGGTCCGCCCCTAGTTCCTTTTCAGCGGCGCGGGGGCTTTTCTGTCTTGGATCCCTTTGCCCGGACCTCACAGTAATATACATACCTTACTTGAAAACTATATGGCAGAAATATGCAAATAATTGATATGCCATTATTGTCAGCAGGGACCTCTCTGTTAGCTCAGATGGTAAAGAATCCACCTACAATGCAGAAGACCTGGGTTCTTTCCCTGGGTTGGGAAGATCCCTTGGAGAAGGGAATGGCTACCTACTCCATTATTCTTGTCTGGAGAATCCCCATGGACAGAGGCGACTAGTCCATGGGGTCATGAAGAGGCAGACACGACTGAGTAACTAATGCTCTCACTTTTCTATTGTCAGCAGTCAATATTTTCAGTGTAAGGGAAAAGAGAAAACATAAACGCAATGCAGTGAAGTGAAACCTGTATTTGTAAAATTGGAGCTAAAAATATCAATATAGCTTCACACTTTTTCTTTTAAAATATATACATTCTAGCTCTGTCTGCTAAAAATGTACAAAATCCATGACAGCCCCATGACAAAAATCATACTTAAGTGTCAAGTTAATGTAGCCACGCGTTCCAGGAAAGAAACTCACTCAGAAGGACAATGCAGATAGTGGAGTGCAGCTTATTACACCAAGGCAGAGTCTCCTCTCAGCCAAGGACCCTGACCAGTTTTTGTGAAAACCTTATATACCCTAAGTATGGAAGATTCCCTGAGACTAGTCTGAACAAAGGAAAAAGAAGATACAATCAAAGTTAACTGGTGATCATATGCTTTAAGCCTAGGTAGTTAACAGTGCACAATTATCAATAGGCTTGTGGTCACACCCCAATAAGCATAATAGAAAGTATGATTCTATTCGTTTACACAGATAATTAAAGTATTCTTTCAGGCAATGAGAGCCCTGGAGCTCTTCCTTCTGGGGCCTGGTTTTCCAGTTGATATGTCATTCCCATAGATTAAAGGGCTTCCCTGCTGGCTCAGAGGTTAAAGCCTCTGCTTGCAATGTGGGAGACCTGGGTTCAATCCCTGGGTCGGGAAGATCCCCTGGAGAAGGAAATGGCAACCTACTCCAGTATTCTTGCCTGGAGAATCCCATGGACAGAGGAGCCTGGTGGGCATATAGCTCAAAGTCCACAGTCCTGCCCAAGATGGAGTCCGGCTTTCAAGAGAAAGCCCTATTCTGTTTCCTCCTTCATTAACATCTCTAAAAGCCAAAATAAGCTACAAAGATACATTGAAAAACACAGAGAATATAGCCAATATTTTATAATAATTGTAAGTGGAATATGACCTTTAAAACTTGTGAGTCTCTCTCACAATACATACAACATATATGTATTGTGACCTGACGTATAATTGTGCATCAACTATACTTTTAATAAAAACAAACGTGTACCCTGAAGAAACATTGCATTTCAAATAAAATAAATCACCAAGTTCCTTGGAGGAAAGGCTGACTTCCGATCTGATGAAGGAGCTCTGTGAGAAGAGCTGAGGTCACTGTGCCATTGGACACTGTGGTGATTTAAATGTCTCCGCAGGATTCTCTGACCTTTAGGCACCAATTCTCTCTTTAAGATGTGGGGCCCGATTTCCATCCTCCAGAGTGGAGGATAGTGGATAATTATCCACTAACTGGACTTAGTGGATAATTTAAAGCAGAAGTGGGGGGGTGTGACTTTGACGAGGAAACTGTAAAGACACAGTGCTTTTTTTCCCTGTGCACTTCTGTTTTGTATTCTTCCCTCTGAGAAAAGTAAGCTGTGTCAGGTAATGAGAAATTCCACAGAGGGTCCATGTGGTGAATTGGGTCTTCATGCCAACAGCCAGAGAGGCGTTGAATCCTTGTCCAAGGGTCACGTGAATGAACTTTCTCAGAGAAAAATCCTACATGCCCAGTCAGGTCCACTGCTTACTTCAGCCCATGGCCATGATTTGGTCACAACCTCATGAGAGACGTGAGCTCAAACCTTTAGTGATGTTACTGTCAGATACCAAACTCTTGGAAATTGTGTGAGATAGTGCTGGATATTTTAAGATGCTCCTTTTGGGAGTATTTTGCTAAAAAAAAAAAAATAGAAAACAAGGGCAGATATAATTGGAAGCAACTAAGTCGTGTTTCCTCAATAATAAAAGGAAAGATGAAACACTTGTTCTACTATTCAGGGATGAATTTTGATTTCTGGGTAATTGAAGTTCTAGTAGATAAGAGAAAGTTTCTTTTTACAGAAGCTTTCCCCTTAATACGTAAGGAGAAAAAAGGAAAGTGTTGGAAATTTTCGAAGGCTCTAAGGTAATGGGACCCCACTCCAGTACGCTTGCCTGGAAAATCCCATGGATGGAGGAGCCTGGTAGGCTGCAGTCCATGGGGTCGCTAAGAGTTGGACACGACTGAGTGACTTCACTTTCACTTTTCAATTTCATGCATTGGAGAAGGAAATGGCAACCCACTCCAGTGTTCTTGCCTGGAGAATCTCAGGGATGGGAGAGCCTGGTGGGCTGCCGTCTATGGGGTCACACAGAGTCGGACATGACTGAAGCGACTTAGCAGCAGCAGCAGCAGCAAGGTAATAGGTCATCAACCAAACAGAAGACAACATTAGATTAGGTAGGAACATTTTCAATGGTGAGGGGCTGCTATCACCAAATGAACCCACTGATTAATCTTAATGCAGAAACTACACACAATGTGGGGTCTCTGTTTTATTCTTATTCTTATCAACCAGCAGAGAAAGCCATTTTAGAGAATATCAGGGAAACTTGAATACAGTATGGGATGATACCAATAGTATTCCCTTCGCTTATATAGTCACTAGAGTAGGTCTCATACATATGAACAAGTTCCATTCTGAGAGTGGGTTTGTAAGTCCAATTTGTTTATAAGCCCAACAAAGTTAACCTAGGTACCCAACTAACAAAATCAGCAATATGAGATTGTATTATAATAGATTTATAAAAATAATACATGAAAACAAGCACAAAAAATAAAGAAAACATGTTTAATGTTACATTGCAAGTAAGTATAGGAGAATAGTACAATAGATGGCGTGCATATTTGCATATTTCAAAGTTTTCAACTTGAAAGTTTGTATGTATGAAATTTACTATACTTGTCATAATTTTCAAATGTTAGCAGTCACACAATTCTTTTTCATGGGTAACATTTTTACCTGGTTCTTCTCCCAGGTTCCAGGATGCCTAGGTTCCAGACTCAGACTTATTTCTTTGCATAGCTACACATCCCAGCCAAGGCCTTACTTTGGGCTCAATATTTATATATTCCATTTTTTCTATTTATTCCAGGGTCATATTAGAACATGGATGCTGTAAACAAATAAATAAAAATATGGGACATACAGGTTTTGCTGCCTCACTGTTTCATTCATCTTAGTAAGCATTAAAATTGTCGTAGCTGATTGATGTCAATGTATAGCAAAATGAATACAGTATTGTAAAGCAAAACAAACTAAAAAATAAAAATTTTAACTTAAAAAATACAAAATACAAAACCAATAAAATAAAATTGTGGGTTTTAATGGCTAAGAGGTATGTAACAAAACAAACTATGGAAACATTTTAAAAAGGCACCATTTCAGCTGAAGATTTGCTTATGGAAAATTGATGATATTTACTATTTAGGAAAAAAAGTGGTATTGACGTAAACCTAACATGTTCGTTTTATTTTTTCTCTATTTTTAATTGAAGGATAATTATATTGTGTTGGCTTTTGCCATGCATCAACATGGATCAGTCATGGGTATGGGTATGCATGTGTCCCCTCCCTCTTGAGCCTCCCCTCCACCTCCCACCCCACCCTACCCTCTAGGTTGTCGGCGTGCACCAGGCTTGAGCTCCCTACACCATACAGCAAATTCCTGCTGGCTGGCTGTTGTACACGTGCTGGTGCAGATGTTCCAACGCTGCTTTCAATCCAGCCGGCCCTCTCCTTTCCGCACAAGTCTGTTGTCTGTGTCTGTGTCTCCACTGCTGCCCTGCAAGTAGGTTCATCAGTATCATCTTTCTAGATTCCGTATAGATGGGTCAACCTGTGGTATTTCTCTTTCTGACTTACTCTACTCCATACAATAGGGTCTAGGTTCATCCACCTCATTAGAACTGACTCAGAGGCATTCCTTTTATGGCTGAGTAATAGTTCATTGTATACAAGTACCACAGCTTTATACAGACCAGCGGAACAAGATAGAAGGCTCAGAGGTAAATCCACATACCTATGGGCACCTTATCTTTGACAAAGGCGGTAAGAGGATACAGTGGAGAAAATACAGCCTCTTCAATACATGGTACTAGGAAAACTGGACAGCTAGATGGAAGAGAATAAAACTAGAACACCTCTTAACACCACACACAAAAATAAACTCAGACTGGGTCACAAACTTGAATGTAAGGCCAGAAACTATAAAGCTCTTTGAGGAAAACAAAGGCAATACTCTCCTTGACATAAATCACAGCAAGATCGTCTAGACCCACCTCTTAGAATAATGGAAGTAAAAACAAAAATAAACAAGTGGGATCTAATTAAATTTAAAATCTTTTGCACAGCACAGGAAACTATGAACAAGGTAAAAAGACAACCTCAGAATGGAAGAAATTAATAGCAAATGAAACAACTGACAAAGGATTAATCTCCAAAATATATAAGCACCTCATGTAGGTCAAAACCAAAAATCAAGCAGCCCAATCAAAAAATGAGCCAAAGACCTAAACAGGCATTGCTCCAAAGAAGATATATAGATGGCTAATAAACATGGAAAATGCTAAACATTGCTCATTATTAGAGAAACGCAAATCGAAACTACAATGACACCATCATTATAAGTCTACAAACAATAAATGCTGGAAAGGGTGTGGAGAAAAGGAAAGCCTCTTGCACTGTTGGTGGGAATGTAAACTGATAGAGCTACAGTGGAGAACAGTATGGAGATTCCTTTAAAAATTAGGACTAAAACTACCATATGACCCAACAGTCCCACTATTGGGTATATCCCCTGAAGAAACCATAACTGAAAGACACACAAGTACCCATATGTTCACTGCAGCACTATTTACAATAGCTAGGACATGGAAGCAACCTAGATACACATCAACAGATGAAAACTCCACATTTCAAAATATAGGAGACTTACAAAGTATGTTCTTGAACCATAATGTAATTAAACTAGAAATCAGTAACAGTAAATAGCTGCAAAATCCCCCCAAAGCTGGAAATTAAACAACACATTCTAAGTAAGTTATGGATCCCAGAAAAGTCACAGGGGAAAGTAAAGCAGATTTTCAACTAAATTAAAGGGTAAATACAACTTATCAAAATTTGTGGACCAAAGCAGAAGCTGTGCATAGAAGGAAATTTATAACATTAATGCATATCTTAGGAAAGAAGGAGCATGTAAAGTTATAGTCTAACCTCCCAGGAAAATAAATAAAGGAGAACAAATTCAGCTTAAAAGCAAGTAGAAGAAATGAAATAATAAAAATTACAGTAGAAATTATTGGAACTATAAGGCAAGTTCAGGGCTTAGGGTTGAATGTCAATATACAAAGGTCAATTGTTTTTCTCTACAATAGAATGAATAATCAGAATTTAAAATTAAAACAATATAATTTACAACAATATACACAGTTACTTAAGCATAAATTTAAGAAAATGTGTGCAGGATTTGTTTGCATATAAATGGGAGACAAAGATGAAAGGAGTCAAGAAAGGTTTACAGAAACAGAGAAATTGCATGGATTAGAAGACTCACTACTGTTAAAGTGTCAAGCTTCTTACCACCTTGATTCATACATTCAATGTAATCCCAGTCAAACTTTCAGCAAGTCATTTTGTGGATACCAGGAAACTTATTTTAAATTTCTTTGATAAGGCAAAGGACCTAGAATTGCCAACAAATAGTGAAGAACAAAATTGCAGGACTATTATCCATTGCAAGGTGTACCATAAAGCTACAGTAATTAATTAAGACAGTGTGGTATTGGTGAAAGATAGACAGATCAATCAGTGGAACAGAGAGAGAGTCCAGAAATAGATCTAGTTTAGTCAATTGAGCTTCTACAAAAGTGCAAACCAATTCACTGAACAGAAGACAGTCTTTCCTGGAAAACGTGAATATCCATATGCAAAACATTGAACCTAGACAGACACTTTTCACTTACACAAAATTAACTAATAATAGACATAAATGTAAATGCAAAATTATAATACCTACAATAGAAAACATTGGGAGAAATTTATACGATCTAGGATTTGTAAATGAGTTTTTAGACATAACAGAAAAAAAGTGATCAGTAAGAGAAAAAACTGACAAGTTTAACTTAACTGAAATTAAAAATATTTTGGGCATGTGTGTTTGTGTGAAAACACTTATGAGACTGAAAAGACAAGCCAGAGACTAGGAAAAAATATTTGTAAAACATGTATCTGATAAAGTACTTGTATCCCACATACACAAATAACTCTTGAAACTCAACATAAAGAAAACAAGTAAGCCTTTTTTAAATGGGGAAGAAAAAGTCAGACACATCCGGAAAGATATACAGATGGCAATAAACATATAAATAGTTCCTCAAAGCTTTTTGTCCATAAAGAACTTGAAATTAACACAATAGTGATATAGCACTATAGATCTAGCACAATGGCTAAAATCTGCAAAACTGATGCTATCAGTTTCTAGTGAGGATGCAAGCAATAGAAATTCCTATTTATTAATTCTGGAAATATACCATGTACAGGCATTTCCAGAAACAGTTTATTGGTTTCTTACAAAGCTAAACAGAATCTTACCATGCAATCCAGGATTCACACTCCTAGGTATTTGTACAACAGTTCGAAAAATTCAATTCAGTTCATTTCAGTTGCTCAGTTCTGTCCAACTCTTTGTGAACCTATGAACTGCAGCACACCAGGCTTCCCTGTCCATCACCAACTCCCAGAGCTTGCTCAAATTCATGTTCATTGAGTTAGTGATCCCATCCAATCATCTCATCCTCTGTCATCTCCTTCTCCTCCTGCCTTCAATCTTTCTCACCAGCAGAGTCTTTCCCAAGTCAGTGGTTTGCATCAGGTGGCCAAAGTTTTGGAGTTTCAGCTTCAATATCAGTCCTTCCAATGAACACCCAATGATCTCCTTTAGGATGGACTAATTTGATCTCCTTGTAGTCCAAGGGACTCTCAAGAGTCTTCTCCAACACCACAGTTCAAAAGCATCAATAATTTAGCATTCATCTTTATGGTCCAACTCTCATATTCATACATGACTACTGGATAAACCATAGCTTTGACTAGACCAACGTTTGTTGGCAAAGTAATGTCTCTGTTTTTTAATATGCTGTCTAGGCTGGCCATTGCTTTTCTTCCAAGAAGCAAGAATCTTTTAATTTCATAGCCGCAGTCACCATCTACAATGATTTTGGAGCCCAAAAAACTAAAGCCTCTCAGTGTTTCCATTATTTCCTCATCTATTTGCCATGATGTGATGGTACCTGATGCCATGATCTTAGTTTTCTGAATGTTTAGCTTTAAGCCAACTTTTTCTCTCTCCTCTTCTACTTTCATCAGGAGGCTTTTTAGTTCTTCACTTTCTGCCATAAGGGTGGTGTCATCTGTATATCTGAAGTTATTGATATTACTCCTGCAATCTTGATTCCAGCTTGCATTTTGCATGATGTACTCTGCTTATAAGTTAAATAAGTAGGGTGACACCTCATCCTTGATGTACTCCTTTCCCAACTTGGAACCACTCTGTTGTTCCATGTCCCATTCTAATTGTTGCTTCTTGACCTGCATACAGATTTCTCAAGAAGCAGGTCAGGTGGTCTGATATTCCCATCTCTGTAAGAATTTTCCACAGTTTGTTGTGATCCACACAATCAAAGGCTTTGGTATAGTCAATAAAGAAGAAGTAGATGTTCTAGAACTTTCTTGCTTTTCAATGATCCAGTGGCTGTTGGCAATTTGAAAAATTATGTTCATACAAAATCCTGCACATGAATATCTCACTCATAATTCCCAAACTGTAAGAAATCAAAATGCTTTTCTTTAGGTATGTTGTTGTTGTTGAGTTGCTAAGTCATGTCTAACTCTTTGTGATTTTGTGGCCTGCAGCATGCCAGGCTTCCCTGTCCTTCACCCTCTCCTGCAATTTGCTAAACGCATGTCCATTTTGTCAATGATGTCATCCATCCATCTTGTCTTCTGTTATCCCCCTTTCCTCCAGCCTTCAATCTTTTCCAGCATCAGGGTTAATGCAGGTCAATGTTTGACACAAGCTGGAATTCAAGTAATAAGAGTCTGGCACATACATATCATTGGCCCTTAACAACCATTCCATGAGATGAATGCAATTATTCCCATATATTAATATAAAACATTTAAGAGGAGATTCATTAAGTAATGCAGAATTTGAAACTGCATTATAGATGTGTGAAATAATATCAGAGGTGAAAGAACAGTGCTGACCTGGATAATCATGGAAATCAGTGTGATCTCTAAGACCAAACACCTCAAAGGACTGTACAAAAGCACTATTATCTAGTTGATAAGTGTTCCCCAACAGGAGTCTGGGTTAGCAATTCTGATACTGTTGTCAATGTATAATAGAATTAAACAGTTAAGCAGATAGATATCAGATGACTGGGGTCAGGCTGCGCTCTGTTGAAGTGGGAGCTACAGATAGAAAGGGAAGGAGGCCAGAATGAATCTTTTGGTAGTGGATTGATTTGGAGATATTTGCATAAACTCATGTCTAGCTTAATGTAGATACAGCTGGTTACAGTCAGAAATATGTAAAGATCTGTGTCAGTTGCACCATCAACTAAGAGAGCTTTGAATCAACTAGACCCCAGTAGCAAGGAGCAGTATGGCACCCAGATTCTTGGATTTTTATCCCATTGTCCAATAGAAAGAAGAAAGGCTCCTTGGAGAAATACTGATTCTAGAACTGGGGCAAAAAGCATAGAAGATGAACCTGGAGCATCCTGTAATGCCTTAGGATAAAGAAGAGCTCAAAAAATAGCTATAGATACAAAATGATCATGGGAATGTATTACAACATGTGAAACAACTGACCTAAGCTGGACAACTATAACCCAAGCTATTAAGTAAATGACTGTGAGTCAACACTTACATGTCAATCATTTTATGCATAAACATGAGAGAGAATAGACACACCTCCCAAGGAGAAGAATTCTGAAAAATTAATGTACAAACTCCACCCTCAACACTTACTCTTTAGATGTGAGCTGCACACTGTGACATTTTCCCAAAGATAATGGACAGTTTAAGTGGAGAAGTCTGACAGTGTCTCAGTCAGGTGGTCAGGGTTACCGGGTTACCATCTGCTTTGTTAAGTTATGCTGCTAGCCTGTCCTCTTGATAGCATGCGGTGAGAATGAGTAGAGGCAATGGCCTCTACTGTCCTCCCCGTAAAAGCAGTAACAATAAGCTAATCATGGGAAACATATCAGACAAACCCACGTGAGAAACAGTCTACTACACACCTACTCAATACTTCACAAACCACCATGGGCGTCAAAAATCAGACAAGTCCAGGAAATTGTCACAGCCCAGGAAGCCTTGGAGAATAAATGTAACATGGTTTCCTGGATGAGATCTTGGGACATAAAAAAGATATTGAGTAAAAATGAAGGAAATCTGGATAAAGTATCTGCTTGAGCTAGTAATATTTATGTTGGTTCATTAATTGTGATAAATATGGATAATAATATAAGATGTCAATGCTAAGGGACATTAGATATATTTATATTGGGGTGATTTTGTTATCTCCACTTTTCTACAAACCTAAATATTTAAAATTATGTTTATTACAAGATCAGTTAAGGAAACCACAAAAGAACATATTGACAGATAGACTGAATAATACTGGAAACATGGGTACATAGAATACACAATAAATGGAATTAAAATATATTGAACATATAATTGAGGAAAAATGCATTGACAAACATAGTACCATTTTGTCTTAAAGTTATCAAAGTAATTTTGAAATTATTATGAGATTATAGAGATACTACATGAAATAAGACAAAGTTTCTTAAAATAAAATATAAAAATATAAATTATAATTTCCATCATATTCATTCATGCCTAAGCAATTCTACCTTAAAGTGTTTGATTTAATTTTTGACATGCTATGATTGTGTGTTTATGTGCTTAGTAGCTTCAGTCATATGTGACTCTTTGGAGCTCTATGGATCATAGCCCTCCAGGCTCCTCTGTTCATGGGATTCTCCAGGCAAGAATACTGGAGTGTGTTGCTGTGCCCCATTCCAGGGGATCTTCCTGACCCAGAGATCAAACCCATGTGTCTTACATCTCCTGCTTTAGCAGGTGGGTTCTTTACTAGTAGCGCCACTTGGAAAGCCCCAAAGCTGTGATTATTTCCTATTAAATGATGTCTAGTAAAGCATTTTCTAAAATTTATTTTATTGAACTATTGATGAACTATTTTATTGAACAAACTAACAATGTGTTAGTTTCTGATGTATAGCAGAGTGATTCATTTATACACACACACACACTCACACACACACATATATATACACATACATATATGGGCTTCCCTGATGGCTCTGCCTGAGTTAGACCTCTGGGTTGGGAAGATCCCCTGGAAGGGAGATAATGGCAACCCACTCCAGTATTCTTGTCTGGAGAATCCCCATGGACAGAGGAGCCTCGTGTGCTACAGTCCATGGGGTTGCAAAGAGTCA
This sequence comes from Neotragus moschatus, assembly GCA_006410615.1. NCBI lineage: Eukaryota > Metazoa > Chordata > Mammalia > Artiodactyla > Bovidae > Neotragus > Neotragus moschatus. The sequence goes on from SJYA01009543.1 coordinate 12,341, forward strand.
GACACAACGGAACGACTAAGCACATATATTCCTTTTCATATTCTTTTCTGTTATGATTTATCACAGAATATTGAATACAATTTTCTGTGTTATTCAGTAGGACCAAGTCTATCCATCCGGTATATAATAGTTTACATCTGCTAATCCCAAACCCCCAGTCCATCTTCTCCCTTGGCAACCACAAGTTCTGTTCTCTATGTCTGTGAGTCTATTTTTGCTTCACAAATATGGTCAATTTGTGTCATATTTTAGGTTACACATATGATGTTGTATGGTATTTGTCTTTCTCTGACTTACTTCACTTAGTATGATGGTCTCTAGGTCCATTCATATTTCTGCAAACAAAATTATTTCATTCTTTTTTTCTTAATATATATATTTTACTGAAGTAAAGTTGAATTACAGTGTTTCAAATGAACAGCAAGGTGATCCAGTTATACATATACACGTGTATTATTTTTGAAATGGTTTTCCATTATACGTTATTATAAGATATTGACTATAGTTCCCTGTGCCGTACAGTGAAACTTTGTTGTTTGTTGCAGATCTATTTTTTTAAATTAGAAATCTAGCATTCTATTCATGCTAAGTCAAACTAGTGAAATAAAAATGTCATACATTTTTTTTTAGTTAGGCAAAATTTTATGTTTTCTAAAATATATATATTATACATATTAAATATATATATGTATACAAAAGCTTTTCTACTATGCTTGCTAAAGTCTTGAGAAAGAACATCAAAAAGAAAAAGAGATGGAGAAACTGGAAAACATAAACTAACTGAATGAATGAATGAATAAACTAAATAAAATGTGTCTTCTCCGTTGTTTTCCTGAGATCCTGGATCATTTTCCCTATCATTACTCTGAATTCTTTTTCTGCAAGACTGCCTATCTCCACTTCCTTTAGTTGTTTTTCTGGGGTTTTATCTTGTCCCTTCATCTGGGACCTAACTTTCTGCTTTTTCATTGTGATTAACTTTCTGTATCAAGCTTTTTGCTTTAGCCCCTGTGGGACTGTGGTTCTTCTTGCTTCTTCTGTCTGCTTTCTGTTGGAGGAGGCTAAGAAGCTTATGTAAGCTTCCTGATGAGAGGGACTGGCAATGGACAAAACTGGCTCCTGCTCAGGGCCTTGCTCAGTAAAGCTTTAATCCAATCTTCTGCTGATGGACGGGGTTGCACTCCTTCCCTGTTAGTTTGTTTTTCCTGAGACAACCCAACCCTGGGGTCTACATGCTCTGTGATAGGGTTAATGGTGAACTCTAAGAGGGCTCGTGCCAATAGGGACATTCACGGCCTGCTGCTGCCAGTCCCCATCCCTGTGGTGAGCCCCTGCTGACCCCCACCTCCACAGGAGACCCTCCAACACTAGCAGGTAGTTTTGGTTCAGTCTGCTGTGGGCTCACTGCTCCTTTCCTCGGAGTCTTGGTGCACACAAGATTTTATTTGTGCCCTCCAAGACTGGAGTTTTTGTTTGTCCCAGTCCCGTGGAAGTCTTATAATCAAAAATCCTGCTGGTCTTCAAGGTCAGATTCCCTGGGGATTCCCAGTCCCTTTGTTGGATCTGCAGGCTGGGAAGCCTGACATGAGTTTCAGAACCTTCACAACAGTGGGAGAACTTCTTTGGTATTATTATTCTCCAGTTTCTGAGTCACCCACCTGATGGGTATGGGATTCGATTTTATCACGATTGCATCCCTCCTATCATCTCGCTGCAGCTTCGTCTTTGTCTTTGGACACAGGATATATTTTTTTGGTGGGTCCCAGTGGCCTCTAGTCAATGGCTGTTCAACAGCTAGGTGCAGTTTTGATGTCTCACAGGAGGAGATGAATACACATCCTTCTACTCTGCCATCTTGAACTGGAAGCCTATTTCATTCTTTAAAAAAAAAATTAGCCTTATTATATTTTATGGCTTAATAGTGGAAGGTGAAAGAGTTAGTCATTCTGTCATGTCCAACTCTTTGTGACCCCATGGACTGTAGCCCACCAGGCTCCTCTGTCCAAGGGATTCTCCAGCCAGAAACACTAGAGTGAGTTGCCATTCCCCTCTCCAAGGAATCTGCCTGTCCAGGTTCAATCCCTGGGTTGGGAACCTGGGCAGGCAGATTCTTTACAATCTGAGCCACCAGGAAAGCCGTGACTGAATAGTATTCTATTGTATATATGTGCCACACCTTCTTTATTCATTCATCTGTTGACAATATTTAAGTTGTTTCCATGTCTTGGCTATTATAATTAAGAAGCATTATTTTAAATTATGAAATTTGGGGAGACCATCTAAAAATAAGAAATGTTTTAGGAAATGTTACTATGTGATAAGATATTTACTCATTAAATTTCCTGCAAACAAACAGAAATGCTTAAATTCCAAAATTGTTATGGTCAGATCCCCAAATATGTAAATGATCCCAAATATATAATATAGAAAACAATGAAAAATTTATTATTTTAGCATGGATTCTCTTGGGAGTTTTGAATTGTTAGCGATGATTATCTTCTTATTTATAATTTTTGATTTGCCACTAGGTATCATGTACTATCCTATAATGGGATACACATACTGAAAAGAAATCATCTGCATTTACTAAGTTGAAATACTGACATACGACACCCTCTATTATTAATAATAGATTTTGTTGATAAAAGTTTCAACAGAACCTTTTTCTTAAGACAGTTTATTTTTCTCAAAAGATCAGATGTCTTGCTATGATGCAAAATTAATGGTGAATTTCCAAGCCCCTACCACAGGTCCACTGAAGGTCTGAAGAAGGAAGGATTTGTCTTGGCCTTTCTCTGCTCCTCCCATGAGTATCTCATTATCTCTTTTAACCAGAGCTCATCTGAGCCCCAAGGAGGGCTATTCTCTCCAAAGAAGACATACAATGGCTAACAAACACATGAAAAGATGCTCAACATCACTCATTATCAGAGAAATGCAAATCAAAACCACGATGAGGTACCATTTTACACCAGTCAGAATGGCTGTGATCCAAAAGTCTACAAGCAATAAATGTTGGAGAGGGTGTGGAGAAAAGGGAACCCTCTTACACTGTTGGTGGGAATGCAAATTAGTACAGCCACTATGGAGAACAGTGTGGAGATTCCTTAAAAAATTGCAAATAGAACTGCCTTATGACCCAGCAATCCCACTGCTGGACATACACACCAAGGAAACCAGAATTGAAAGAGACACATGTACCCCAATGTTCATCACAGCACTATTTATAATAGCCAGGACATGGAAGCAACCAAGATGTCCATCAGCAGATGAACGGATAGGAAAGCTGTGGTACATATACACAATGGAGTATTACTCAGCCATCAAAAAGAATACATTTGAATCAGTTCTGATGAGGTGGGTGGAACTGGAGCCAATTATACAGAGTGAAGTGAGCCAGAAAGAAAAACACTAATACAGTATACT
>SJYA01009545.1:0-14320 GCA_006410615.1 Neotragus moschatus
GGCCAAGGGTGTGCTTCCTTCCTCAGGAAGCGTGTCCCCAGGGGCTGCAGGTTGGGTGAGCTGGCCCCAAGGAGCCACCCAGCACCCTCATTCTGCCTCCCCGACCCTGTGCCCGTACCGTGATGAGGTTGTGCTCAGGGAGGCTGCAGGCCTCAATGTGGTCTTGGAGTAGCTGCTGCGAGAAGTTCTGGTGCATCTGGGCGGCTTCGTGGGCATCCATGGCATTCCCACAGGCTTTATTCAGGTCTGGGGGTGGGGGGGTGGGGGTACATGCAAAGGATGGGCCTGTTTTGGCCTGCCACAGTCCCACGGCCTCCCCTCAGGCGTGGGTAGAGCCCTGAAGTCAAACCCCAGCTCCACCAGTGGATTCCTGTGTGCCTGGCATGTCACCTGCTCTGAACCCTGTGTCACGGTCAGCAGAGCCCACCTGCCAACAGCCGAGTTTCTGAGTCTTATGTCCTTGGAGGTGGATGAACAGCGAGGCCCACAGGGGCAAATATGAGGGCTGGGAGGGCAGTGAAAGTCTTTGGGCTCCCTTGGATGTGGCTCTCCCAGGGATTTCCAGGCCAGCTGTGGGCACCCGGGAGCCTGCAGGGAGCAGGGGACCTAGTGTCTACTTCTGAGGCAGGAGGGCGGAATGAGTGCATCAAGTCCACTGCTGATGAGAACAGCCGGCCCTCCACCTCCTCACCAGGACCCTGGGTAGTCTGTGGGCCCTGGTTTCACAATCTGTAAGTGGGGGAGCAGCAGTGACAGCTGCTGAGTGCCCTCTGTGCCCAGAGCACCTTGGCTCATTCTGTTGGACAAGGATGGCTGCCGTCCCCATTCATGGGAAGGAGACCGAGGCCAAGTGCCAGGGTTCACTGCCCAAGCAGATGCCAAGAACTATCCCTGTGGGTCCCAGAGAGTCAGAACCAGACTATGCAGACCCCCTCAACCTCCGCCTCACCTCTGAGCAGGGCCGACGACCATAGCTGCACCGACATGTCTGGGATCTTACTGGCCAGCTGCATGGCGGGCACCACCATGTTGTTGCTCTCCTGCTGGCCAAGAGCAGCGGAGGGTCAGGGAGCGGCAGGAGGGTCAGGGCTGGGGTACAGGCGGCTGAGACCGGCAGCAGGGACAGCCTGGGCCCACCTGCGACCTCTCGCTGCCTGGAAAATACCTACTCCTATTGTACAGTCTATCTCAAATGACCCTCTCTGAAAGTACTCCTCGACAGCCTCAGGGGAAAAGAAACAGCTCCCACTCCTCGGCCACACGTGCCTCCTGGCTGGGGCAAAGCCCTGGGCGACTCTATGTACCTTTGTCTTTCTAACTGAAGAAAAAAGCGCTGGTGGCAGGCAGCCCTGGACTCATCTCAGGAGCCGATTAGAAAAAGGCTCAGGGGCTCCCCTGGCGACCCAGTGGTTAAAAACCTGCCTGCCAGTGCAGAGCACACAGGCTCAGTCTCTGGTCTGGGAAGATCCCATATGCCACGAGGCAACTAAGCCCTGCCACAGCTGTTGAACCTGACCTCTGGAGCCTGGGAGTTACAACTACTGAGCCCATGGGCCCGACAGCCTATGCTCCGCAACAAGAAGGCACCTTAACAGGAAGCCCACTTGCTCCAACTAGGGAAAGGCTGTGCACAGCAACAAAGATCCAGTGTAGCCAAAAATTAATAAATAAACAAAATTAAATTAAAAAAAAAAAAACACATTCAGGGGTCTCAGGGCAGTCTGTCCTGGTGGAAGCAATGAGGACTAATGGTCAAAAGAGAGATTTTTCTACATACAAGCCTGCTCCTGTGGAAGGCCACCTCAGACACATGGGGCTGTGGGGCACCAGGGTGTGTTCACCCTTGAACCCTGACTCCACAGTGCAGCTGCGATAGCACCATGCCTCAGCCCTCAGGATGAGCTGAGTGAAAGCTGCTGGGGGCCGTAAACACCCCTCCTTGGCTCTGCAGTGACTCCACCCAGCGCAGGACCCAGAGCCTACTGGCCTAAACATTGGGTTCAGGGTGACACTGGGAGAGCTCCCATGTGGCAACCACATGCAGTGTGGGGGGACACTCGGCATGTAGCCCAGAGATATATAAATCCTCCAAACCGACTCCTGAGGCCCAGGTCCCAACACAGCCACACTTGTGTGGAATACACCTCCAGACAAAAAAGCCCAGTGACTGTACGCTGCCCACCCTGGCCAGCACCTCGAAGATGAGCTCCAGGTGGGTCTCAAAATGTTTCACGATTGAACCAAGGCTTCCTAAGACCTCAGAATGCAGAACAGGAGAAACTAGTCTCCTCTTCCAGGCCTGGAGCCCAGAGGGGGCTGCTGGGAGGGGAGTCCCCTTGGCTCCAGCTCCCTGTGACAGCTCCGTTTCCACAGAACCTAGGTGTGAAGACCGGTGTTGTTCTGAGAGGGGTCCTGCATGAAGCCACCCACAAACTTTAATGCCCGAGTATGCTCTGGTCTGGTAGGCCCAGGGCAGGTGGTTTCTCCCAGATTTAGCGTTGCTTGAGGCAGCGCCTGGCTTTGGGGGTTCCTGGTGGCCCCAGGAAGCAAGAGAGGTTCCCAAATAAGCTCTGTAATTTGCTCCGGGACTGCCCCCCACACACACCAGAAGCTGTAGCTGAAGAGCTGCTCTGCCCACCCTGCCCCACTAAAGGTGGCTTCTAGAAGCTTCTGGACAAATAAGCATCAGCGAAGTCTAGGTTCCAAGCCTGGGTCTGCAGTTTGGGGCTGTGTGACATTAAACTCTTCAGCTGGCAAGAGCTGGTGAGGTGATCACCGCCACTGCACCGAGACACAAGGTGGGTGGCCTGAACTCAGGGGGGGCCTCATGTAAAGTGGGACTTGGGGCCTGGGGCTGCCTATCTAACAGGGAAGCTGTGGTCTGGATTTCATCCCTGCCCAATGCCAGGATGCGCCGAGGCCACTGTCCTCCCTGTGCTCCCTGAGTACCGAGACAAGGTGTTCTAGAAGGAGAGGAGCTACACTCAGAAGGAAGAACCCACTGCTAACCCTCCTTTCAGGGCATTGATCCTGCCAGGGTTCAGGACACAGCTGCAGGGCATGAGGGCCTCAGAAAATGATTGTCACGTGATTGTGGGGAGGGGCGATGCACTGGGCTTATTAAAAACACTCATTCTTTAGAAGGTCTGGGATTTGATCAGGTAAAACTTCATAGGCCTGTGTTCTCTGTCCTGAAAACAGCTAAAATGAGTTCAGCTAAATCACTGAACTGATGCCATTTAAGAATTCTCATTGCCATTTAAAAAAAGGCCCTAACACAGTGGTGCAGAGAAAGACCAGACATAAAATTATAAAACAGTCTGATAAAACTTAGGCCTGGACAGAGGCAGGCAATGAAAAGAGCTGGAAGACAGAAGACACGCAAGGATTTTCTCCTTTGCTTCTCAGACTTTCTATAACCATAACATCTTTTATTCTGACAAACATACTCAAAAAAATTAAAGACCTTGTAAGGTCAATGGGTTGGAGTAGGTGAGATGTTCACACACCCCGAGATGGGGAAACGGAGAAGCAACTGATCCCCCCAAGATCATATGGCATGGGTAGGGGCCAGGCACAGGGAGACACAGTTGATGAGGGTAGACACAGGGTGCCCTGAGGATACCCTGTGTGATGGGCAGAGACGGAATCCCTGGGATTGTGGCTGAGTGGACACACCTCTTAGCCCCCACATACTAACACAGGGAAGGGGACCTGCCCTCAGCCTCGCCAGCTCTGGGCAGTCTGGGCAGCTCTAGATCCACTGAGCCTTGCGGCTTTGCCTGACAACTGCCATGGGCCAACACCAGTCCTGTCTGCCACACAGGTGCACTCTTCAGGAACTCAAAGCTCCCTAGCCCCACCTGCCCAGGCCGTCTGAGTCTCGTGGAGCGTGGCGGAGAGGGTAGGGGGGTGATGGCGGGGTGAGAGGTCACTGAGGTAGGGTCACTGCAGGGCATGGGATGGAAGGTACTTTGCTAGGTGGCCCCCTCACCCACCTCCACCCCACTAAGCACCACCCTGGCCCTATGCCCCTCACCCTGGCCCCTGACACTCACCCTATGGTTTCCCAACACATAGAAGATGTGACCTAGGAGCACGAGGGAGCAGGCTGTGAGCCGATTCAGGTCCTCCGCATTGGACATCTTCAGGGTTTCCCGCAGAAAACGCCTTTGTGAGAAGAACAGATGCTGAGGCCCCACTTAGAGGGCTTTTGGGGAAGAAAAGGCAGCCTTGGGGCCCTGAACAGAGACCACTGGGGGGAGGGTGGGGAGGGCAGGAACAGGGGGCCTGGGCACATGCTGTTGGGGGAAGAGAAAGAGAGAGGTGCCGGGTATTATAGGGCTACCTGCCCTCTCCAGTACTTACTTGGCCTCATTATAGCGTCCCTGGAAGAAGGAGAAAAGCCCACGCACGTAGAAAGCTGCTGCTCGGAGGCAGTGTGAACTGAGGGAAGAGTGGAGCGTCACACCTTAGTGAGTCTCAACGAAAGCAGCAGATTTACAAATGGGGATTGGGTGGGAGGATGGGAGGTGTTGGGGTACATGGGAAGTCTGGGGCCCCACAGATGCTCACACTACCTCAAGAGCAGAGAAAGCATAAGATAGTTGGTAAAGTGGGACTTGGGGCCTGGGGCTGCCTACCTGACAGGGAAGCTGTGGTCTGGATTGATCCTCTCCAACAAACTGTACAGCTGTGAAAGAAATGTCTGCAAGTTAGGATAACTGCATCTAAAAATGAGAGGGTGTGGCCCCAGTATGCCAGTAAATGACTAGGGCTGCCTGCAACTTCCTAACCCAGGCTCATGGCATATGCCCGTACCTCAAATCCCATGCCTGAGTGCAACCTGCCAGGAGAAGGGGCAGAACCTGCAACGTTGTTGACATCTTAGGCTCCCTTTGGCTGATGTATGGAGGGGATGTGGGCTGGGGGATGAGGGCTGAAGTGCGCTGAGGCTGTGCCCAGTACCCCCGAAGTCCCTTCAGGAGGCACATACTGTGGTAAGCTCATACTGAGGTGAGACAAAGGGAGCCGAACTCCTCTGAGACCCACCGAGACCACATCAGGCCCTCAGGACCCTGCCCTGCTGTGCTCTCAGGCCACTGGAGCAGCTGGTCGGGGACTTCTGCAAAAGGCGTTCAAACCAACCAATTATGTGTGGCCTTCTGCCCAAGGCATTCAAACCAACCAATTATGTGTGGCCTTCTGCCCAAGGCATTCAAACCAACCAATTATGTGTGGCATCAGCTAAGTACAGGGCCATCTCTCTTTGTAGCCAAGAGATGATAGTGGCCTGAACTAAAAAATGAAGGTCACAGGTGTGGAGACAAGTGGCGGATCTGAGATACTCTAGAGGGCTCTGGGCTGGAGGGAAATGGCAGGGTTAAGGGGGTGTCACAATGGGAACCTGGCGGGAGGTACTTATCCTGGGGGGCAAGCTCTGGCGCCCACCTCCCTGCTCCAGTAGGCTGGGGCACCAGAACACCAAGGGGCCTAATGCAGACAAGAGTCCAAAGTGTCATTCCTCGTAACTGAGCCATGAGGCCTCACTGATAAACAGCTAGAACAGATAGCTGAGAGTAGAAGAAATTTTCTTTTTTCCCCATGGGATTCAATGCTTGGCTAGTTTTCAGTGGAGAGAAATGTTAATTTGCTACAGAAATGTTTCTGTCCTAGACCTGGCCTCCCCCCAGCCACACCCATGCTCCACTCTGTGGGACACTTTTTTNTCACTGATAAACAGCTAGAACAGATAGCTGAGAGTAGAAGAAATTTTCTTTTTTCCCCATGGGATTCAATGCTTGGCTAGTTTTCAGTGGAGAGAAATGTTAATTTGCTACAGAAATGTTTCTGTCCTAGACCTGGCCTCCCCCCAGCCACACCCATGCTCCACTCTGTGGGACACTTTTTTGGAAGGCAAATACCCTAGGGTCGAGAGAGGTGCTGGTGCCAGTGCACCAGCACCACACTTCCCACACACCCCCCTCCAAGTAAGAGTTGAAAGAAAGGATACCAAACATGAAGCATGTCACCTACTACCTCTTGGTGTCTATTTCCTTCCCGTATATACACACTCGCCAGGTTGGTCACGATGAAAGCCCATAGCTCCTGGTGATTGGTGAGCTGAATATGGGAAACACAGGACATTAGGGGGCCCGGCTGGGCAGTCAAGTCACTTGGGGGTCGCTTGGCGGCATCAGAGCCACCCAAACGCTCCACAACAACTACCTTGGAATCTTCTTACTCTTTTTATTCCAAACACCCATACACACCCCTGCCTCCTGAACCTAAGGACAACAAAACTGTTAGTTCTTGTCATTACAAAACAATCATCTGCATTACAGGAAACTCAGGAAATGGAAAAGCACAGCCAGCCACCCCAGAGCCTGTCCTCAGAACACGCCAGTTTGCTCTATTCTCTGCTGTCTCAGTCTGAGACCTGGGTGCCCACCCCCACACCTCAGGTGGTCACCCCAGAACCCCAGTGTGTGTAAACACAGCAGAGGAGCATGCTTGCTGGCTCCTCTGCTAATGGCTGGTGGCAGACAGTCTGCTGTCCCCAGTTTTTCTGGGGGAACGAGAATAGCCATGAAAGGAACCAATCTGAGTGGTCTGAGCACTGCTCAGACCGTGGGGGCTAAGCAGTCCAAGCAGGGCTCAGCGAGTACAACTGTCTAAGAGGCCAAGAACGCCTACGAAGCACAAACCCCACCTGGAGGACCCTGGCAGGTGCCAGGGAGATCCAGAGGGTGGTCTGATCTGAGCAAAGATGCTCTGATACGTTTGTCACAGGACCATGGGAAACATGTCTGGTGTCATGAGGGGTCTGGATCCAAGTTCTGGTTGTACCACTCCCCCACCCCAGGTTGGTGCACAGAGCCCCTGGCAGCACACACCATCTGCTGGGAACTTTGATGCTGAAACAAAGCAGCAGCAGCAACTTGTATAGGAAGTGGGGTGCAGAAGGAGTGTCTAAGAGACCTTCAAGGGCCACAGGCAATAAGGGGAGGTCTCAGCACCACTGGAGTGAGCAGCACCAGGGCCCAAGTAGCTGGGACACAAGTCAACATCACCTGGTGGACCACCGGGAGGACCTGGAATCCTCAGTGAAAGTGGCTAACCAGGGCATGTCCAGCTGGTGCCCGGCTCAAGACAACCTCCTTGAGGCTGCCCTCTGAGTTAGCTGGGGAAGCCCCACCCCAGGGTGGCCAGGAGCCCACTTGCCCACAGCTATCCTGCATCAGGCTGTGCTGCCGGTGCTGGCCTGTCTGCACCCGGGTAGCACAAGGCCTGACAAAGGAAGCCCTGGATAAATGGCACAGCACTGTCGCAGCTGACACCAGGCTGGACGCTGCGGAGTCACCCACTGACCACGGTTTGTGTGCCTGTTGTCCCAACTCCTTACTGAGAAGCACCTCCTGCCCCATGAAGTGAGGGCCGGCACCTTACCCGCAATGCTGTGGTGAACTGGGCTTCGGCGTTGTCCATGCAGTTGACAGAGACACAGTACAGGCCCTAGAAGAAGACAGGGCCCAGGGCTCAGAGCCACATGCGGCTTGCCTAGGGCTGCATGGCTGTACCCAGGCGAGCCTGACAAGAGACTCTACCGAGCCAGCTGTAGCTGAGCTTCACCCTGACCAGTGGAGAGGAAGATGGCATGCTTCATTATTCCTGCCTCCTGGGGCCTGAGTCAACTTGCACTTGATGAGATGCTTGTCAGAATGAAGTCCACTGGGAAGGTTCTAAATCCTGCCTGGGGTGTTTGGTCACAGGCTTACTCACAGGGATGGGGCTGGGGGCTGCCACGCACTCACCAGCAGTGTATGCAGCTGTGCAGCGTGGTTGGAGAAGAGCCGGGGCGACTGCTGGCACAGCTGACAGACCTGGGAGATCTGCAGGGAGACAGCATGTCTGACATCACTAATGTGGGACCCAGGGCCCTGGCAGCACTGAGAAGAGGGCCCCAAAGCCAGTGCGGTACCCGCATACCACCCAGTCTAATCTGGGCATAAAGTCCCAGCAGAGGTGCCCACTGTGAGGATGTTGACCCTTGTCTGGTTCTCCGCCTCCTCCCTTTGCAATCTGTGTCTTAAGTCATATAGTACCTACATCCTTATCAAGGTCCTCATGCCCTTTCAGGAAGGTGGGCATCAAGGATTACAGATCACTGGGCAGGAGGGCTGCTAGAATTGCCATCAGCAGACTCTAAAACCCCAGACCCCATGTTCCTTGGGCACAAAAACTTTTAGGTAAAAACCTGATTATGTCCATGCAGGCTCATGGCTGGCCAGGTTACGTTCTCCCAAGTGACAGCCTCAGAACCCAGCAAATTCAAATGGCCCTCCCCCAGCCTTCCCANTAGCACAAGGCCTGACAAAGGAAGCCCTGGATAAATGGCACAGCACTGTCGCAGCTGACACCAGGCTGGACGCTGCGGAGTCACCCACTGACCACGGTTTGTGTGCCTGTTGTCCCAACTCCTTACTGAGAAGCACCTCCTGCCCCATGAAGTGAGGGCCGGCACCTTACCCGCAATGCTGTGGTGAACTGGGCTTCGGCGTTGTCCATGCAGTTGACAGAGACACAGTACAGGCCCTAGAAGAAGACAGGGCCCAGGGCTCAGAGCCACATGCGGCTTGCCTAGGGCTGCATGGCTGTACCCAGGTGAGCCTGACAAGAGACTCTACCGAGCCAGCTGTAGCTGAGCTTCACCCTGACCAGTGGAGAGGAAGATGGCATGCTTCATTATTCCTGCCTCCTGGGGCCTGAGTCAACTTGCGCTTGATGAGATGCTTGTCAGAATGAAGTCCACTGGGAAGGTTCTAAATCCTGCCTGGGGTGTTTGGTCACAGGCTTACTCACAGGGATGGGGCTGGGGGCTGCCACGCACTCACCAGCAGTGTATGCAGCTGTGCAGCGTGGTTGGAGAAGAGCCGGGGCGACTGCTGGCACAGCTGACAGACCTGGGAGATCTGCAGGGAGACAGCATGTCTGACATCACTAATGTGGGACCCAGGGCCCTGGCAGCACTGAGAAGAGGGCCCCAAAGCCAGTGCGGTACCCGCATACCACCCAGTCTAATCTGGGCATAAAGTCCCAGCAGAGGTGCCCACTGTGAGGATGTTGACCCTTGTCTGGTTCTCCGCCTCCTCCCTTTGCAATCTGTGTCTTAAGTCATATAGTACCTACATCCTTATCAAGGTCCTCATGCCCTTTCAGGAAGGTGGGCATCAAGGATTACAGATCACTGGGCAGGAGGGCTGCTAGAATTGCCATCAGCAGACTCTAAAACCCCAGACCCCATGTTCCTTGGGCACAAAAACTTTTAGGTAAAAACCTGATTATGTCCATGCAGGCTCATGGCTGGCCAGGTTACGTTCTCCCAAGTGACAGCCTCAGAACCCAGCAAATTCAAATGGCCCTCCCCCAGCCTTCCCATCCTGTGTGCACGCGGCCCCGGGGGCCTACCTCCTGCAGAGCGGTGGCCTTGTGTCCCGTGACGAGCCGGCACATGATGATGTGCTCCAGCAGGATCACTTGGAAAGAGGACAGGATGGGGCTGCAGTCGAGCACTGGGGGCGAGAGGCAGGGCAAGCCCTTGAGGCGCGAGAGGAGACCACCGAGGAGACGCTGGCCCACGACCCTGCTTCCTACGGGCTTCGAGCCTTCCTGCCACGGCAGCCCCTCAGCTGCTTGAGTCTGAGCCCACTTGCTCTGCCAGGCACTGGCCTAACCCCCAGTCTGTCGCCTTATTTGGTGCTCACAGCACCCTCAAGTAAGGGGGTCCATCTCCTCATCCAGGTGAGGAATCAGGTTTTGGTGACCAGAGTATTTTAAGAACAAGAAATTCCTAAAGGGATCTGTTTTCCATCCTCAACCTGCACCCCTGCCCCGACCCAGGTGAGTGCTCAGGGGCACACTGGGCACCACAAATTCTAGAAATGTTGAGGTTGCCCAGGAGACTATACAACAGGCCTCAGACAACAGGGGGAGGACGACAGCTTCTGGCTGTTCCAAGCGGCTGTCCTCACGTTGGAATCAGACCGCACTTTCCCAACTCATCTGAAAGAACAGAACAGTAGTCCCTGCGAAATCTGGCTCTCTGGCTCCTCCCCAGCAGCACTGACAAGGGCACAGGGAGTGAATAGGGTGAACGGGGCACAAGCCAGCCAGGGACATGTGAGGCTCTGGGTTCCCACTAGTCAAAGGTCCTTGATTACCCAGGATGGACTGGTCAAGAATCCCAAAAGAACCTAGGACCCCCAGAGGATCTGCTGTCAGTCAAGTTCCAATTCCGATCTCACCCTAAGCACAATCCACATCACAATGCTAAGTGACAGTGAAAGCAGCCACCGCCTTTCCACTGGGCACTGCCGTCCCCGCCAGTTTCGGGGGAGTCCCGTTAAGCCTCATGACTCTCTGTGCAGTGAGGGCGATAGGACAGAGGTGCTCCAAGTACTCACCCAACCTCCCTGGGGAGCAAGGATCCTGTCCAGGCCTGGCATGGCTCNTAAGTGACAGTGAAAGCAGCCACCGCCTTTCCACTGGGCACTGCCGTCCCCGCCAGTTGCGGGGGAGTCCCATTAAGCCTCATGACTCTCTGTGCAGTGAGGGCGATAGGACAGAGGTGCTCCAAGTACTCACCCAACCTCCCTGGGGAGCAAGGATCCCGTCCAGGCCTGGCATGGCTCTGCCTGAACCTGATCATCCCTAGCTGCCAACTGGGGTGCAAGACCCATGGGGCAGGGACCCATGCTGCAGTCCTTCAACGTCCTCCAGGCCCAGCACTGGCAGTGATGGGCAGGCTGCCCACCAGAGGGCTACTCGACCCAGAGCCCCACAGGGCCTGACTTACTCTTGAGCTTCTCCAGCTGCATGAGGGCCTTGTCGGTGTACTTCTGCGCCTTCTCTAAGTAGCCAGCTTGCATGGAGTGCATCACGGTCACCTGGTGACAAGGTCAGATGGCGGTGGCCACTGAAGCCCTCTCCTCTCTCACCCGGGCCACCAGGCTCCGGCCCCTGCGGGGACTCACCAGGTAGACAAGCACGCACATGTGCTCCTTGGGGAGCCAGTGGAAGAGGTCAGCAGGGTTGCTGGGTAGAATCTCGTCATCGTGCAGTGTGGAGATGGTCTGGATACACTGCTGCAGCTGCTTCAGGCACGGCTTCACGCTCTTTACCTGCAGCAGGCAGACAGCACTGCACACCTGGCTGCCCATCTGCTCCTGTCAGGTGCCAACACCCTGAAGAGGCACGCACCCACAGTGGCAGCCTGCCAGGTCCTGCCGGCCTTGCCCCATCCCAAGGCCCTACAGGCCATCTCCACAGCTGTCAGCACCCTGTAAGAGTCTGCTCTGGTTCTATGCATTGATGAAGTGCTCAGCCCAATAGGCAAGGTGGGTGTGGGTGGGGGAACCAAGGAAGTGTGGCCGGTGGGGAGGGACAGGAGGCAATCGCAGAACTGATTTCTCAGTCAGAGGCCCAACCACCACCTGCCTGCTCCCCAGCAGCCATCACGTGGGAGGCAGTACACACCTGCCCAGCATCCAGGTAGTGGGTCACCTGGAGCACCAGGAAGAAGACACGCAGAGACTCTTTCTGGATGGGGTTCCCTTGCCAGTTCTCAACTATCTGTCCACAGAGGGTCAGCAGTGGGTGGACTTCCTGCAGCTTGCGCTCCATCAGCAGCAGCTGTGGGGAGAGGAGCAGGTGCTGGGGGCTCTCCTGGTGCACAGGACTGCCGCCCACCTGCCCATGTGCAACTGCTGGCANTGGGGTTCCCTTGCCAGTTCTCAACTATCTGTCCACAGAGGGTCAGCAGTGGGTGGACTTCCTGCAGCTTGCGCTCCATCAGCAGCAGCTGTGGGGAGAGGAGCAGGTGCTGGGGGCTCTCCTGGTGCACAGGACTGCCGCCCACCTGCCCATGTGCAACTGCTGGCACCCCACAGGGAGGGCGCAAAGCCAGGCTGGAACCCAAGTCCAGGCAGCTTCAACCGAGGCGGCTCCTCCGTCAGCACAAATCCCACAGCCTGGAATCGGAGCTTTGTCTCTGAATCCAGCTGGGGGGCAGCGGTCTGCCCCCCAGGGTCTGCGTCTCACGGCTACCTGCCATGCGTGAGGGTCTGGGCAACTGATGGGCCATGACATGGCAAGCAGGCAAAGCCTTGGCAGACCCTGGGAACCCAAACTCATGTCCCCCACACCTTATCCTGCCCAGCCTCCACTTACCATGCCTTTGCTGAGCAGGAACAGTGCCCTGGAAAAGAGAGGGGGCATCAGGTCTGGGAGGCCCAGGCAACCCCCAGGATGACTGCAATCTCAACATGCACAGGAACCCAACCCCTGGGGCAATTAAATGGGTGACAACGGACCCTGGCCAATAAGTGTGCTCTACTTTGTTCTGTTTCTCTTTAACTTTTTTCTTGTTTAGGGATTCATGGGTTCAAAAGCTCAGAAGGCAGAAACAGGTGCTCAAGAAAGCATGGAGTGAGGACTTCCCTGGTGGTCCAGTGGCTGAGCCCGCTGCTTTTAGGAGCAACTGAGGGGCTATGGCCCGCTAGTCTGTGCAGAGCCCTGATGTACCGCAGCTGACACTGTCAAGTGGGCATGGCTCAGGTGACGAGACGGAGGAGCACAGGTCCCAGCCGCACAAGGAGAGATGTCTGCACTCCCGGCCGCCTGTCTTCCTTTGTTGTTATTTCACAGCATGGACACCCGAGGGTCTCCTGTCTGACTGTTGAAATCTAAGGTCTAAAACTTCACGTCAAGGTTCCCATATTATCACTTCACTAGGCCTCACATCTGAGATCAGAAGTTCTGTGTCAGGAGACCTGTAGGCGCCATGCCCTGGAGAAGCCCACCCCGGTTACCTGCCCACAGTGGTAAAGAGGCCTGTCTCGAGGACACTTGTGAACACGTGCAGCATGCAGCCATCCCTGTGGCCTGCAAGTCGTTGAGTGTCACCCCGAACCTAGTAATGGCTGCAGCATGAGGAGGACAAGACGGGCAAGGTGCGCGGGCCAGACCACATGATAGTGTCCACCCCGGGGCAGGGCGGCTCAGGGATGAGAGTCTCGGGGAGCTATGTGCACCCGGGTGAGCACTTACAAGTCCAGAACTCAAGAGAATAGACTTAGGAACTGTTCTGTCCCCACGACCCCATGGGACAAGCTTGGAGTCTGTGTTACAGAACTTTTCACAATCCCAACACACACACAACAGAGTAAGAGCGCTGCTCCCAGGGGCCTGGATCCTACTACAGAGGACTCTTCTCTTCGGGGTAGAAAGAGGCTGGCAGCCCTCTAAGCGGGCGTGCGGTGAAGCACTGGTGGCCTCTGACCCCGACCCCAACCCAAGCGCACTAGCCTCCAGGTAGTTTAAGCTGTTTCACACACAACACGAGCCTATGTCCGTTCTGTTACACATATGTCCAGTTCCTCTGTCCCCTGTTGTACACCTAAACACTCCCGGGTATCTGAATGGGGACTGGCTGCCAACCATGCTGCCCATGGGACCTACAAGCACCACTCTCACCCCCTACCAGGAAGGGGATCACCCAGTACATCACACAGGCCCTTTTTATTCCAAGAGACGTTAGAACCACGCAAGTGCTCACAGTGCTGAGAAAACCAGCTTCCCCTCACCCTCACAGCCAACTCAACAACTTCTCACTTCATGAATCGGTGGGGCAGAAGCATCTCTGGGCTGCATGAATCTGCATGTCTCTTCCTATGAATAAGGGTGGTCATCATTTCACACTGAGATGCCACTTCTATTTGCTGTCCAGGACCAAGATGACCAAACTTCCCCAAGTGGGCAGAGAAAGGGCCCGAGGAACGGGTGCCTACCGTGTGTACTCAGAGCCCACCACCCGGGCGTACTCAGCCCCCACACCCAGGAGGTCGCAGGCCGACACCAGGTCCTTCTCAAGTGTGTGCAGTTGCTGAGAAAGGAGAAAAGAGCAATGACTCTCACTTCCAAACCACCAGACTTACCATATCTGACCTACTACCTTGCAAGCAAGTTACACAAAACCTTCCCCCATCAGCAAAATTGCCTTAGTATCAGTTCTGAGCTAAATTAAGCATATTACCTCATCAACACTAATTGCTTTGGGTACAGAACTCCGCTTTGTCTACAGCTTAATGGTGCACAGAGCCAGCAGTAACAATAACGGGCACAGACCCCTGAGCGCTGTGCATATATGTCTGTGTGCCTTGCAGGTTACCCTCAGGGGCCAGTCACTAGGGGAGCAGCCAGAGGAGCCTCAAACAAGAAGGGCCTCTTTCAAGGGTAAGGGTCTGTGGGAGTTTCAAACGCA
>SJYA01009545.1:18754-33554 GCA_006410615.1 Neotragus moschatus
CCTCTAAGCGGGCGTGCGGTGAAGCACTGGTGGCCTCTGACCCCGACCCCAACCCAAGCGCACTAGCCTCCAGGTAGTTTAAGCTGTTTCACACACAACACGAGCCTATGTCCGTTCTGTTACACATATGTCCACTTCCTCTGTCCCCTGTTGTACACCTAAACACTCCCGGGTATCTGAATGGGGACTGGCTGCCAACCATGCTGCCCATGGGACCTACAAGCACCACTCTCACCCCCTACCAGGAAGGGGATCACCCAGTACATCACACAGGCCCTTTTTATTCCAAGAGACGTTAGAACCACGCAAGTGCTCACAGTGCTGAGAAAACCAGCTTCCCCTCACCCTCACAGCCAACTCAACAACTTCTCACTTCATGAATCGGTGGGGCAGAAGCATCTCTGGGCTGCATGAATCTGCATGTCTCTTCCTATGAATAAGGGTGGTCATCATTTCACACTGAGATGCCACTTCTATTTGCTGTCCAGGACCAAGATGACCAAACTTCCCCAAGTGGGCAGAGAAAGGGCCCGAGGAACGGGTGCCTACCGTGTGTACTCAGAGCCCACCACCCGGGCGTACTCAGCCCCCACACCCAGGAGGTCGCAGGCCGACACCAGGTCCTTCTCAAGTGTGTGCAGTTGCTGAGAAAGGAGAAAAGAGCAATGACTCTCACTTCCAAACCACCAGACTTACCATATCTGACCTACTACCTTGCAAGCAAGTTACACAAAACCTTCCCCCATCAGCAAAATTGCCTTAGTATCAGTTCTGAGCTAAATTAAGCATATTACCTCATCAACACTAATTGCTTTGGGTACAGAACTCCGCTTTGTCTACAGCTTAATGGTGCACAGAGCCAGCAGTAACAATAACGGGCACAGACCCCTGAGCGCTGTGCATATATGTCTGTGTGCCTTGCAGGTTACCCTCAGGGGCCAGTCACTAGGGGAGCAGCCAGAGGAGCCTCAAACAAGAAGGGCCTCTTTCAAGGGTAAGGGTCTGTGGGAGTTTCAAACGCAAGCTGAAAGGCAGGGTCCCCCGTGGGCCTCAGCTGAGAGCTTGGGTTCCGCTCACTGCACCCACCTACTCTGTGACCTGAGGCAAGTGATTCACTACCTCGCTTGCTTCCTCCTTTGACAAAAGGCACAAAAGCACATGGGAGGATTTAAGGACGGCAGTGCACGTGTGGGGCAGGAGGGCGTCTGGAGAGAGGGCAGCCGCTCAGGCTAGGTGAGCTCTCCTCAGCAGGGGACCCTCTGAGCCAAATCCTCCTGGCATTAAGAGGCTCCCCTAGGGAGTAGGTGACACTGCAGCCCAGGCCCCACTGTGTGCACAGGCAGGTGATGGGGCTTCATCACGGAGGGGAGGCAGAAGTGGCTGGTGGGCAGGCTGTGTCAGGGTCAGAGGAGGCCAGGGGCTGGCCAGAGACAGGGCGGTATGGGCCGACCAGGATGGAGAGGCATCTCCAATGGGTCTACCTGGCCTGCAGGCTCCCCCACTGCAGCCAGGGAAGCCCAGCCCAGAGAGCCACCCACCCAACCGGCACCTGTGCCTCTGGTCGGGCCCACAGTACGCACAGCGAGCTGGAAGAGCAGGCGGCAGTGCCAGTATGGGGTCTGCTGGGAGATCTGGATGGCTTTCCGGAGCAGCGGCTTTGCTGCATCCACGGAATTCTGAAAGGGAACAGTCACATTTAAGGAGGAAAAAACAAGCTGGATTCCTTCTGCAGCAGCTGTGGACCCAGAAGGCCATTCCCAGACACACTTACCAAAGGATTTGCTTGATTTAAAAAGAAAAGATATTTTATTAGCCTCACGGGCTCGGAAGCTTTTCGCACTGATCTTAAAATAATTTCCTATTCAACTAAACTGAAAGTAGCTTTAGTTCAAATTCCTGAACAGTCAAATCGATAACAGTTACCATCTTTTCTGAACTGTAACCAGAGTGAGAGGCCAGAGGCGTGAAACAGGAGTCACTGCACAAAGTGGAGAAAGGCAACTTTCAGTTACATTTGAGATCAGAAACCAGCTTCAGCTACACTATGTGAACTTGTTCAGGAATCAATCATCTTTAGCCCAGGAACAGAGCTGCTCTGCACAGTCCTCAGCAGAAAAAGACTCTGCTAGCCTTTGTCAGCAAGCGTTNTGGAGAAAGGCAACTTTCAGTTACATTTGAGATCAGAAACCAGCTTCAGCTACACTATGTGAACTTGTTCAGGAATCAATCATCTTTAGCCCAGGAACAGAGCTGCTCTGCACAGTCCTCAGCAGAAAAAGACTCTGCTAGCCTTTGTCAGCAAGCGTTCATCCACAGCTGCCCTGTACCACGTGTTCAGTTCAGTTCAGCTGCTCAGTCGTCTCTGACTCTCTTCGACCCCATGGACTGCAGCACGCCAGGCCTCCCTGTCCATCACCAACTCCCAGGTGTGGAAGACAGGAAAAGTATGCAAAGTCTTAAAAGCCAGAAGGGAATCCACTCCAGTGACTCCCAATCTGCCCCTGTGCCTTAACTACAGGGAGAGGGGGTTTGCTTTCGAAGCCTTTATATGTTCTTACCTCTTGACAGTATAACTCGGAAAGAAGACTCGCTGCTTCAAACTTAACATCTTCAAACTGTGGGATCTAGGGATGTCTTGTTAAGGAAGTAGAGACACTACAAAATGGCCAGTTTAAAAGGGCCACACTTTAGCATTCTGATGCTGCAGAGGCTGGGTGGCTGGGCACATCCCCATCCGTGCTAAAACCCCAAGTTCACATATTCCCCTCGTAACCCTGAGCTTGCTGCTGGCTGGTGTGGAGCTAGATGCTGGGGCGTGAGGAGGAGCAGAGCACCGGGAAGAAGCTGCTGGTCTGAGGGATGCTCCAGGGAATCTGTCGGGCAAAGCCCAAACCCATGGTGTGCGTTATAAGCAGAATTCAAGTTTATAACTCATGCTTTTATTTAGAAGGAGCTTTCCTTAAAGGGAATAGTACCAAGGAAAGGATACTTGCTGTGATATCAACCACTGAAAGAGAAAGAAAAAAAAGAGTTAATTCTCAAACAGTTAAGCAGCTTTGCGTGTGCTTGACTGGGTCCACTTGGGGGGTTCACACAGGCTGTCCTGTCACTAAAGGCTGCAGGTGTTCCGCAAAGTGGGAAGATGGCCTGCTCAGCTTGAGAAGTGGGCTTGCTTCTCCTCTAATCCCGCAACCGTGGTGGGTCTGCGGGAAAGGGAACATACGCGTGCTCCCCTACTGGTGGGCTTCCTGTCCTCCCAGGGTCTGAGTCAGAACTGGAGCCCCTCTCACTGGGGCAGCTAATCTTCAGAAGGGGAAGGGGCACAGAAAGCCCACCACATGCTACTTACTGTGGTACACCCACAGCAAACCAGGACACAAGAAACCAACTTAATACAAGTAGGTCTGAGGGTTAGTCTTTCCTGGGGAAGGGACATATAAAAGATGCTTGGAAATGAGCAAAGTTAGCCTCAGAAGGGAGGGAGGAACACCACAGAAGGACGGGGGTGGGCAGCGATGATTCTGAGATCTGAGCTCACCGCCCCTGCTTGTGCGCATGCTGGTACGAGGTTCAGACAACGACGAGGTCCCACGTGGGGTAATTGTGCCCTGGAGTTTCACGTTCCAGCAGGAAACAGCGTGGTACCAGGGCAGTCCCCCACACCACCACCACGACCACAGTCTCTCAGACCATCTGAGACACAAGCACACACCTGACACAGTTCCTGCAGATCCGCTCATCCTGCAAACATTCTGAGAGCTTTAGCGGTTGCTGGAAGGATGCAGAGGGAGGAGGAGGAGGAGGAGAAGAGGAGACAAAGGCTGAAGGCCTGACAGGGAGAAGGGCTGGTGAGGCCAGAGGGGCAGCCTTGGGGCTAGAGATGTCTCTGGGGCTGAGTGAGTAGTGGCCAGGGAAGTCACCAAAGAGGCTGGGGATGACTTGGAGCTGGTCTGGAGACCAGCCCCTGAAAGACACTGGTGGGCCAGGAAGGGGAGTTAATAGGAGCGGAGGAGAGGGACAGAGGAACTTAGAACATTGGAGAGTCAGTGGGCTCCTGTCTGTCTCTGTCTCCCATCTCTCTCTCTCTCTCTTTCTCTCTCTCACACACACACGTGCATATAGAGCCCAGGCAAAAGGCACTCTGCAATCAAACCGAGGGTCCCCTCCCAAGGCAACAAGGCCTGGAGGAGCTCAGGGTCCCCAGAGAGACGTGGGCAGTGCCTGCTGCCATGAGTGTGGCCCCAGAGTAAGGCTCCTTGGCTGGAGGCCAACTACAGANTGCATATAGAGCCCAGGCAAAAGGCACTCTGCAATCAAACCGAGGGTCCCCTCCCAAGGCAACAAGGCCTGGAGGAGCTCAGGGTCCCCAGAGAGACGTGGGCAGTGCCTGCTGCCATGAGTGTGGCCCCAGAGTAAGGCTCCTTGGCTGGAGGCCAACTACAGAGACAGTGAGGACAGGCTCAGCTCCAGCTACATGTGTGATGTCACAAAGCTGGTAAACACAGAAGTAGGGGCCTGCATTCTACAGAAGCCACTCCTTCCCTCTCAGCATTCAGCAAGAGATGTTCACTCCTGAGGGCCACCAATTGGGAGGGACAACTGGAGGAAACTATGTGATTAAAAGCTGAGTTAGGGACATGCTAAAACCTGGTCCAACCTTGAGATTCTGAAGTTCCATGACTCAATCTCCACGTGTAAGACCTGTCTTGGGCAAGGCCTTCATGCTCAAGGGGAGCCCTTTAGAGAGAGTACACGGTGGATAAAAACACACATGGGAAGCATTTGCCTTTCACTTGGAGTTCCGCATGGCTTGCTCTGAACAACCCAGACAGGTAGCCAAGGCGGAGTGGGTAAACCCACCATGCACAGGAGTTTCCAAGTCAAATCTAGCCACACCTCAGGACCTGGCACAAAGCTGACTGCACCTGAGTGCCACTGCACCCCAACAGAGATGAAGAGGGCAACGAGATGAGGTGAAACTCCTCCAGTGGACTGAAGAAGCCTTCTTTTTGAGTCTGTAGCCCAGGGATGCTCTCCTTACCACACAAGTTCAGTTCAGTTCAGGCATTCAGTCGTGTCCGACTCTTTGCAACCCCATGGACTGCAGCACGCCAGGCCTCCCTGTCCATCACCAACTCCCAGAGTTTACTCAAACTCATGTTCATTGAGTCGGTGATGCCATCCAACCATCTCATCCTTTGTCATCCCCTTCTCCTCCTGCCCTCAATCTTTTCCAGCATCAGGGTCTTTTCAAATGAGTCAACTCTTCACACGAGGTAGACAAAGTATTGGAGCTTCTGCCTCAGCATCAGTCCTTCCAACGAATATTCAGGACTGATTTCTTTTAGGATGGTCTGGTTGGATCTCCTTGCAGTCTAAGGGACTCTCAAGAGTCTTCTCCAATACCACAGTTCAAAAGCATCAATTCTTTGGTGCTCAGCNGCATTTTGCATGATGTATTCTGGATGTAAGTTAAATAAACAGGGTGAAAATATACAGCCTTGACGTACTCCTTTTCCCATTTGGAACCAGTCTATTCCATATCTGGTTCTAACTGTTGCTTCTTGACCTGCATACAGATTTCTCAGGAGGCAGGTAAGGTGGTCTGGTATTCCCATCTCTTTCAGAATTTTCCACAATTTGTTGTGATCCACACAAATGCTTTGGCATAGTCAATAAAGCAAAAGTAGAAGTCTTCCTGGAACTCTCTTGCCTTTTCAATGATCTAACGGATGTTGGCAATTTGATCTCACCACACAAGGTATACTCCAAATCCAGAGGTGAGGAAAGCCCACCAGAAACTACGTCCATGGTGGGCACACTGAGAAAGGACACAGCCAGGTGCCTACAGCCAGAAGCCACTATGCCCGCTTCTCCAGTGTCTTGGCCTGTGCTGCCAGGCACAGGCCTACGTGGGCCCTTCAACTGTCTTCTCATTTAGAGCTTTTGTGTGGTCAGCATCTGTTTAGTAGACACTAGGCTGGCCTCCACTGACAGTTCTCTTCTCCAAGCCGGATGTGGCAGTGATCAGTTTCTGCCTCTGCCAGTTCTCTCTTTTCTGACCTAAGGGTTGGAGAAAGAGCATCACACCCCTCTGGGGCCTTGAGTGGCCACCAGGAGAGCCAGGAAGATGTCCAAAGGCTTAAGACTCAAATCTTCTGGAAGGCCCTGTCTGTCAACGTAAGAGGATGTCAGGAGTACTGCTCTAGGAGCCAGAGGATGAAGTTTGAGATGTGGCCCCCCATGGGAGTCAGCAACACTCCAAGTCCTGGAGGAGATGCATCCTAGTGGTCCTTAGCATCCAATTCCCACAGCCACAACCTGCCACTATCCTCCCATGCATGCACTGTGGCCCTGTTCCCCCCTCCCCCACAGATGAGGGCCGCTGGACAAAGCCCCATAATGTTCTTCCTCGTGTGTCCCCAGTGCCAAAATAGGCTGGTGCATGGGAGGTTCTTAGGAAACATTTGTTGCACAAATGATGACTTTATCTAGCATCACCAGGAAATGAGGGTTTCCTTCTGTACAAAAAGCTACAGAATTTAGGGTTACATCTTATAAACACAAAATTTTAATTACTAAACGGCATCAAGACATTGCGGCCTCAAACATCACTGTTTCTTGCTCAGGCATCAGTGACACCCTGAGCTGTCCCCATGAGATGACCCATTCCTGAAGCTATAGGACAGCTCCATGTCAAGGTGAGCCAGTCACTTCCTAAGGCTTGTCAGTCAGAAGTCAATCAAATCACTCTGCTTTTGTGTCTTTTTAAACCTTTCCACATACATCCATAATCAGAAACCTATAGACAAATATGTCCATCTCACAAACAAAAGTAGGTAGGATACCTTACCCAAGGTTGCTACCTCATCATATGTTTTACTTTGTAGCATTAAAATATAGTTTTTACATCTTCTCCCTTGTCATGGGAAAGCAGCCAAAGTTAAGAGGCCCTTTCACTGCCAGGCAGCCTGCAGGCGTGAGGCAGAGAGGTGAATGATCCCACCAGAAGCCTCTGGGGTCACCTTAGGGTTCTCAGGGAAAGCAAGGGTCACCACAGGGCCAGCATGCAACCTGAGGGGTGGAAGGGTTGGGATCAGCACACCTCTCATTCCTTAGAACGTTCACTTCAGAGTTGAGAGTGGGTTTTTTGTTTGTTTTCTTTTAAAATTTCTGAGCACCTAAGTTTATTAGAGGGGATTACACATGCAAATAACAGAATTTGGCCCCCCAAAATATGGAATGTTTCATGAATTTGTCATCCTTGCACAAGGGTCATGCTAATATTCTCTGTATCATTCTAATTTAGGAGCCAACCTTGCCTCTCCGCGTATGACCATAGCTACAAGCAGCCCAGTCAGTATTGTCATCAGCAAGCTGGAAGTGGTCTCGACCTTGTGCGTTTGGTGAGGATCCAGAGAGACAGCGCTCCAAGAAGCAAGAACACTGGGCCCGGCATGTGGAAGGCACCAACAGTGCTGTGGCGGAACAAGAAGCAGAGGCCACCGGGGAAGCAGGGGTCAAGTTGCTAGGATCATGAAGTGATGGTTCCTAAATACATTTCACAGTCTAAAGTCAGAGAAGACCCAGAGAATGTGCGGAAAAAATCGAAATGCAAACAGCAAGAGGTACAGATATTCTTCTGTGGAAACACTTAACACTAAGTTACACAAATGCAGCTCTGCACCAGATTCTACTCCTGACTGATGTGGCGTGGAATTTACCAAGATACGGTCATGATCCTAAAGCCAAGGTCCGCAACCTTCAGGATCTAATGCCTGATGATCTGAAGTGGAGCTACTGTAATAATAATACAGATGAAGTGCACAATAAATGTAATGTGTTTGAATCATCCCCAAACCATCCCCCTTTTCCTACCCTAGTCCATGGAAATATTGTCTTCCACGAAACTGGTTCCTGGTGCCAAAAAGGCTGAGGACCACTGTCCTAAAGGAGGAAAGATTTGCTTCTGCTGTGCCTGTTGATGAAAGGCCCAGAAGTGAGTCCTTTAGGGCCTTCAGGGAAAAAAAGGAAGCTTTTAATCACTTGCCGGGAAGGTAGCTTATAGACTCTCTGGCTAAACCTGGAAGCAGAATGAAGGAGTGTCTGACTGGCACAATTTGGAACAGCTTTCTAAGTCAAACAACCACTAAAAAGTAGCCCCACTGAAAATACACAGAGAAACCAAACTGGCATTACACAGATACTGCAGTTAGAAAAGCACATCGTCCAAAGGATGACTGCCTGGATTACAGCAAACAACAGAAATCCATTCCAGAGAAGAGGCATTTACTCCACTGCAGCTTTCAAATCAGGAAAGTATAAGGATAATGATGTATGTTCCAGGTCAAGAGATAAAAAGTAATATAATCAAAAGTAAGAAAGTTAAGGGGGAAATAAACACACATCTAAATACAGAAATGTAGATTCTCAATTCCACAGTGGAAGCGAAGCACAAATGACTGAAACAGAACTATCTACAAATGGAACTGTCTGCTTGAAAAACAGTGAATATAAGACAAGAGAAGACTGAAAGTTCACAGAGGAAGAGGTGTGCAGCAAGAGGAAAGATAAGAAGGCAAAAATGAAATGAAAAAGCACAAAATCTGACAGAATCTGCAGAAATGACTTCATAAATTATCTAGGCAAGAGATTTCTGGGTAAAGCAACATCCCTTATAATCATGAACAATTCAGTTAAGTCCCAAGGGAGTCAAGAATTCTGCTGATACATCCACATCACTGCCATATCATAATCAAAAAGGGAAGGCTCTCAGGTGAAGTGTCCTGTTGTGTACCCTAATAGTTACTGTCTGCTGAGCAGATCCAGGGACTGAGACAGCCAGCAAGTTATCCAAAGGCCTGTAGAGGCAGGTACCCCTGAGAAACCAAAGGCTGCAATTTGGATAAAGTTGCAAAGGATAGAGTGAAACACCCTCCATGTCTCGGAACTCTTAACGAATGAACTGATGAAACATATGGGTGAGTTTATTACACATTCCTTCTGGAAAGCTTACAAAAACAGTGGAGGAAACAGAAATAATCAAAACATATATATACACACACACACACAAACAAGGTTAGTCTCTTATGCGGAAAGCAAAAGATGATGAAAACAATAGATAAGAAAAATAAATGTGGTATCACGTTTAGCAATCAATTAACATTTTTACCTATAGTACACATATGATTCTTTACCTAGTAAAGAATGAAAAGAAAGAAAAAAAGTTGACAGCTTCCTGATTTGGAAAAAATACACAATTAAAAAGAATGAAGTTTAAAGAAAGCATGCTTGCAATGTGATGCAAAGGGAGATCAGAAACAACCACAGAGGGCCTTCCTGATGGCTCCTGTGAAGAACCCGCCTGCAGACGCAGGAGACATGGGCTCTATCCTGGGTCTGGGAGATCCCATATGCCTCAGGCACAGCTAAGCCCCTTTGCCACAATTATTGAGCCCATGCTCGAGAGCCTGGGAACCTCAACTACTGAGGCCACACACCCTAGAGCCTGTGCTCCGTAGAAAGAGAGGCCACAGCAATGAGAAGCCCACACACTGCAAGAGAGAGTATCTCCCACTCTCTGCAACTAGAAAAAAGCCCACACAGCAATGAAGACCCAGCACAGCCAAAGATAAATAAATAAAACTGTAAAAAAAAAAAAAACACACACAGAAAGAGAACAGTACAGAGAATGGCATTTTACCCGAACCTGGACAAGCTTTCAGCTGGGGATGCACCTGACAGAGAAGGATTTATTTCTAAGTATAATGACAGTGAGCTACAGAAGTTACATTATGACTCTGTGGAAGACCCTATAAGATTCAGGGTTCTATAAAATCAAGGGAAAACTCTCCACAAGGGTAAGAATTTAAATTACAGGTCCAAAAGCCAAGCAGCTACAAAGAAGCAATCTAAGGCATGGTTCCTTCCCCTCAATAGTACTGAGTGGGCAAAAATACGATAAGGATGATATATACAATAACTATGAACCACTGCTAGCAACAGGCTGAAGGGAAAGAAGTAAAACTGTCACTGTTTGCACATGACATGATACAATATACAGGAAATCCAAGAGGCCATCAAAAAATATTAGAACTAATAAATGAATTCAGTAAAGTTGCAGGATACAAAATTAATATACAAAAATATATTGTGTTCCCATACATTAAATAATGATCAGAAAAAGAAATTAACAACACAATACCACTTAACGGTTGTATCAAAAAGAATAAAATAGCTATGAATAAATCTAAACAAGGAAGTAAAAGATTGCATGTTGAAAACTCTAAGACATTCAGTGAAAGAAACTGAAGACTACAGAAATGAATGGAAACTATACTGTGCTTGTGAATTGGGAGAACTGATATTGTTAAATGAGCATACGGCCCAAGTCAATCTATAGATTCAATGCAATCCTTCTCAAAATACCAGTGGCATTTTTCACAGAACTACAACAAATAATTCTAAAAACTGTATAGAGCCTTCTCCAGTGGCTCAGAGTTTAAGAACGTGCCTGCCAATGCAGGAGACAAAACTTCAGTCTCTGGTCCAGGAAGATCCCACATGCCTTGAAATAACTAAGCCCGTGTGCCACAACTATTGAGCCTGTGTTCTAGAGCGTGGAAGCTGCAGCTATTGAGTTCATGTGCTGCAACTACGGAAGCCTGCATGCCTTACAGTCTGTGCTCTGCAACAAGAGAAGCCACCGCAGTGAGAAGCCCATGGACCACAACTAGAGAATAATAGCAGCCCCATCTCTCCACAACTAGAAAAAAGCCCGCACAGCAATGAAGATCCAGCTCAGCCAAAAATATATATTCTTTAATTGTATGAAAACCCAAAGGACCCCGAATAGCCAAAGTAATCTTGAGAGAACAACACAGCTAGAGGTATCATGCACCATGATTTCAAATTATACCACAAACCTACAGTAATAAACAGCATGGTATCCACACAAAAACAGATTCATAGGTCAATGGAAGAGAAGAGACAAGCCAGAAATAAACCCACACTTACACAGCCAATTAATTTATGAGAAAAGAGGGAAGAATACAAATTGGCAAGAAAAGACAGTTTCTTCTATACATGGTGTTAAGAAAACTGGACAGCCATAAGAAAAGAATTAAACTGGACTACTTTCTCACTCTACATAAAAAAATAAACTCAAAATGAATGAAAGACTTAAATTAGACCTGAAACCATACAGTTCTAGAAGAAAACATAGGCAGTATACTCTCTGATATCAAAAACTTAGCAGTAGTTTTTGGATGTTTCCTCAGGAAAGGGAAAAAGAAGGAAAAACAAACAAATGGGACCCAGTTCAGTTGTTCAGTTGTGTCTGACTCTTTGCAACCCAATGGACTGCAGCATGCCAGGCTTCTTCGTCCATCACCAACTCCCAGAGACTGCTCAAACTCATGTCCATCAAATCAGTGATGCCATCCAACCATCTCAACTTTTCTGTCGTCCCCTTCTCCTCCTGCCTTCAATCTTTCCCAGCATCAGGGTCTTTTCCAGTGAGTCAGTTCTTTGTATCAGGTGGCCAAAGTATTGGAGCTTCAGCATCAGTCCTTCCAGTGAATATTCAGGACTGATTTCCTTTAGGATTAACTGGTTGGATCTCCTTGCAGTCTAAGGGACTCTCAAGAGTCTTCTCCAACACCTCAGGTCAAAAGCATCAGTTCTTTGGCACTCAGCTTTCTTCATAGTCCAACTCTCATATCCATACATGACTATTGGAAAAACCATAGCTTTGATTAGATCTTTGTTGGCAAAGTAATGTCTCTGCTTTTTAATATGCTGTCTAGGTTGGTCATAGCTTTTCTTCCAAGGAGCAAGTGTCTTTTAATTTCATGGCTATAGTTACCATCTGCAATGATTTTGGAGCCCCCAAAATAAAGTCACTCACTGTTTCCACTGTTTCCCCATCTATCTGCCATGAAGTGATCAGACTGGATGCCATGATCTTAGTTTTCTGAATGTTGAGTTTTAAGCCAACTTTTTCACTTTCCTCTTTCGCTTTTATCAAGAGGCTCTTTAGTTCTTNCCATCTGCAATGATTTTGGAGCCCCCAAAATAAAGTCACTCACTGTTTCCACTGTTTCCCCATCTATCTGCCATGAAGTGATCAGACTGGATGCCATGATCTTAGTTTTCTGAATGTTGAGTTTTAAGCCAACTTTTTCACTTTCCTCTTTCGCTTTTATCAAGAGGCTCTTTAGTTCTTCTTCGCTTTCTGCCACAAGGGTGGTGTCATCTGCGCATCTGAGGTTATTGATACTTCTCCTGGCAATCCTGATTCCAGTTTATGCTTCATCCAGCCCGGTATTTTGCATGATGAATTCTGCATATAGGTTAAATGAGCAGGATGACAATCTACAGCCTTGACATACTCCTTTCCCTATTTGGACCAGTCTGTTGTTCCATATCCAGTTCTAACTGTTGCTTCTTGACCTACATACAGATTTCTCAGGAGGCAGGTCAGGTGGTCTGGTATTCCCATCTCTTTAAGAATTTTTCCACAGTTTGTGGAACTACACCAAATGGGACTACACCAAACTAAAAAGCTATTTTTACATAGCAAAGGAAAAATATTAACGAAACAAAAAGACACCTTACTGAATGGGAGAAGCTACAGTTGTCCTCAGGGGATTGATTCCAGGAGTCTTTGAGGATATCAAAATCTATAGATCCTCAAGCCCTTATATATTTTTATTTTTTAAGTGAAGTATAGTTGATTTACAATGTTGTGCTAGTTTCTAGTACACATGAAAATGATTCATCTTAACATGTATCATTTTTTTTCATATTCTTTTCCATTATGGCTTATTACAGGATATTGAATATAGCTCCCTGTGCTATACAGTAGGGACTTTCTGGTTATCTATTTTATATATAGTACTTTGTATCTGATAATCCCAAACTCCTAATTTACCCTTCTCCTACCCCTATCCCTCCTTGGTAACTGTAACATTGTTTTCTATGTCTGTGAGTCTGTTTCTATTTGAAAAAAGTTCATTTGTATCATATTTTAGTTTCCACATATAAGTGATCTCACATGATATTTGTCTTTGCCTGATTTACTTCACTTAGTATGAGTATGATAATCTCTAGGTCTAGCCATATTGTTGCAAATGGTATGATTTCATTCTTCTTTATGGTTGACTGATGTTCCATTATATATACATATACTACATCTTCTTCATCCATTCATCTATCAATGGACATTTAGGATGCTTCCACATCTTGGCTATTATAAATAGTGCTGCTATGAACTTCTGGCACATGTATTTTTTTGAATGAGTTTTTATCTTTTCCAGATATATGCCCAAGAGTGGGACTTCTGGAGCATATGACAATTCAATTTTAAGGAACCTCCATACTGTTCCCCACAGTGGCTGCACCAATTTATATTCCCACCAACAACGTGGCAGGATTTCCTTAACACATGCCCTAGCATTTATTATTTGTAGACTTAAAAAAAAATTATTCATAGATTTTTTTTGNAATGCTCATTTGATTTTTTTAGCATGTCAATTTTGTTGAAATGTTTACTCTTTTAATCAGTTTCTCCTCTATTTTCTTTAGTATAATAATCTTAATTATTTAAAATTCTTTTCTGCTAATTACCATATTTGAATTATCTGTGGATATGCTTCTATTGTTTAATTTTTTTCCTCTTGATTATCAATCACATCTTCCATTCTCTTCTCATGTTAGTAATTTTAACTTGCAGTATAGACATTGGGTATTAAAAACAACACAAAACAAAAACACCCAGAGAATTTTTGGCTAAAATCTTTTACCAGCAAGGGTTCTTCCTTTTCTCTGATAGGCAGATAGGTAAAAATTGAGTTGGATATGAGTTTGACTTGCAGTATTTTGTGTTTACTTCACCTCTGGTTTGTCCCTGTTTTTTGCAGAGAGTTCTTTTGGATTTTCAATTGGAAACCTAACAGCTCTCTGTCTCTTCAGCTCTAAAAGTCCTGCTCATCAGAGATCTTGGGTTTATAGCTTAGCTTTCTGCTTCACACAGGTTCAAAGTCTGGCAAATGATTTGAGAGGAAGAACAGTTGTGCATTCATTTCGAACCCATTATTTCTAGTGGGACTGTGTCTCCTATGCACTGCAGATTGTAAGAGTTTTTACTTTCTCTTTCTGGTTCAGCTCACATAAATTTTCCCTACCACCTCGGAGCAGAAGGGAATGAGTCTTCAGTTCAGTTCAGTCGCTCAGTTGTGTCCGACTTTTTGCGACCCCATGAATCGCAGCACACCAGGCCTCCCTGTCCATCACCAACTCGCAGTGTTCACTCAGACTCATGTCCATCGAGTCAGTGATGCCATCCAGCCATCTCATCCTCTGTCGTCCCCTTCTCCTCCTGCCCCCAATCCCTCCCAGCATCAGAGTCTTTTCCAATGAGTCAACTCTTCGCATGAGGTGGCCAAAGTACTGGAGTTTCAGCTTCAGCATCATTCCTTCCAAAGAAATCCCAGGATTGATCTCTTTCAGAATGGACCGGTTGGATCTCCTTGCAGTCCAAGGGACTCTCAAGAGTCTTCTCCAACACCACAGTTCGAAAGCATCAATTCTTCAGCACTCAGCCTTCTTCACAGTCCAACTCTCACATCCATACATGACCACAGGAAAAACCATAGCCTTGATTAGACGAACTTTAGTCGGCAAAGTAATGTCTCTGCTTTTGAATATGCTATCTAGGTTGGTCATAACTTTTCTTCCAAGGAGTAAGCGTCTTTTAATTTCATGGCTGCAGTCACTATCTGCAGTGATTTTGGAGCCC
>SJYA01009546.1:0-10384 GCA_006410615.1 Neotragus moschatus
CATTCAGAAGTTGTTTTGTAGATTTTCCTCCGCATTGAAATGTTCTTTGGATGAATTTGCTGGGGAGAAGGTGGTCTCCCCGTCCTATTCCTCTGCCATCTTCTCCGAATCCCCACTAAGAGCTTTGAAGTTAATATTTTTATGCCATTTCATAGACGAGAGAAATCGAGTTTAGTGATAGTAAGTAACTTGCCCCACACAGCAGGTAGCACTGTCAGGCTATGGACCCAAGTCTGTGTGATTTCAGACTCCCTTGTAATCACTAGCTTAAACTGCAGGATAGTGTGCCATTATTGGGCAGCGGTCAACTCAAGAGGAAGGAAGAAGCTCATTATGTAACTGATGAAGCATTTAGATGTAGAACTGTGGTTTACTTTTGCTCCTTTGACATTCTCATTCTCATGTCTTTCACAAATTCTTTTGGTTTGTCCCCCCACACACACCTTTTTTTTTTTTTTTTTTGGTGGAACAAAGTCAAGTTTGTTGGAACAAAGACTGACACTCTTCAAGCTGGGCAAAACAAAGACCTCTATTCAACAAATATGCACTAACCACCTACTACCTACCTAGCACTGCAGTATGTATTGGGATCACAAAGATAAGAAAATTATTGGAATATAATGGCACTCATAATAACAGTACTAAGTCTGTAAGAACACAGTGAACTGAGTGACTGCTTTGTATTAGACTTAAGTCTAATACAATTTGTTTGTGTTCTAGCTTTGCCAGTACTGCCATATAATCCTGGTGCTTTCCTTTTAATTAAAAATCTTTCTTATTCAATATCCTTATTTTTACATGTATATAGAAAGAAAAGAATAAGCAGCTATTTCCAGTATTTAAAAATTCTAATGATTGTTGTGTATGTTTCCATCATAAAGCTAACACGTCAACCAAAACGTCAGGCATCTGTTTTTTGTCTGATTTACAAAAAATTAGTATCAGAGAAATAACACCTGATTGGCTCTTGATGATATCACGGACATTTCTGGGCACATAGTTGATGCACCAATCATGGAGAGCAGAGCACTTTGTGAGGTAGGCACAATACTCAAATTAAAGATGCCCAGTGTGTGACTAATCTTGGACTTGAGCACAGATTGATGGCCACATTTAAATGATTGGTATCAGTAAGCAGTACATAAGTTTCTGCAGGCTTGCTTGACTTTATAGCCTATCACAAGCATGACAGTGATTTATGTGATTCTATAATATTATTATAAAACCTTCATAATTATGGATTGTTCGTCAAAATCTGAATCAACAGTGAACCTGGAAAATAATGCAGATGGCATGAATTAATTTTGACTTACTAAATGTAGTTTAGTAGGAAAAATAATTTTAGCAAAGGGCCCAGGAAGGAAGCAAACATTATGAAAGGTGGTTTGAAGGTTGAAAGCCAAGGGATTGGCTCATTTGTCATTCCCAATTTTTCTTCTGTATATTTCCCCTACTTTTATTCTTATGAACTCTGAATTTCATTTAAGAATTATCTGAAGTTTTATTTGTAATAGTAGAAATGAATTAAGTTCCTTTTCTTCTGAACCATTAATGTAATATATATTTCTGTGTGCCAGCAGTGTACCTTGAACAGTAATTGATACATTCTTCTCCACAGAAATCAATGCAAAAGTTTAATCTGTATTTTAATAACAGAATTTTTGTGCTATTTAAAAATACTCTAGTCACACCAATTCTGATTGCTTCCTGGCTATCTGATTCTCATATATTTTTCAAAGGTCTTAGTTCTGCCATAATTTTCTCATAAATTTGATGTTCAATGTTATGTTTAATGTTTTAACATTAAGAATTTGTCTGCATATGTTAGTTTCTTTGAAGGACTCCCAAATAGATTAACCTAGATTTATGCAAATAGAGTCTGAGCGATCATAATTTCTCACTGTTTCACTACTCATAAAATATGTGTATGTGTCATGTGTACTACCTGTTTTATGTGGTACCACAGATCAGAACTATATACCAGGGAGCATTTGGAAATTATTTACTGAATTTTGCTTAATTTGGATGGCTCAGATGAGGGAAAGTTATGATTAAATCTGTTGGGAAATTGAGGCAAAGCAAAATTTTCTGACAAATTGTGTAACCTGCCCATACTGTTTTGCTGCTGCCAAGTCACTTCAGTCGTGTCCGACTGTGTGAGACCTCATAGATGGCAGCCCAGCAGGCTTCCCTGTCCCTGGGATTCTCCAGGCAAGAACAGCAGAGTGGGTTGCCATTTCCTTCTCCAATGTGTGAAGGTGAAAAGTGAAAGTGAAGTCTCTCAGTCGTGTCTGACTTGTAGCGACCCCATGGACTGCAGCCCACCAGGCCCCTCCTTCCATTGAATTTTCTAGGCAAGAGTACTGGAGTGACTTGCCATTGCCTTCTCCATACTGTTTTGCTACCAGTTCAGTTTGGTTCAGTCGCTCAGTCGTGTCCAAATAATTGCGACCCCATGAATCACAGCACGCCAGGCCTCCCTGTCCATCACCCACTCCCAGAGTTCACTCAAACTCATGTCCATTGAGTTGATGATGCCATCCCTCTGCCGTCCCCTTCTCCTCCTGCCTCCAATCCCTCCCAACATCGGAGTCTTTTCCAATGAGTCAACTCTTCGCATGAGGTGGCCAGAGTACTGGAGTTTCAGCTTTAGCATCATTCCTCCCAAAGAAGATCCAGGACCGATCTCCTTTAGAATGGACTGGTTGGATATCCTCTTGAAAAAAAAAAAAAAAACTTGCAATGTACTGCAGATTAAGGGAGCTTTTGTTGAATAAAAATAGAAATACATCATTACATGGCTATAATAAAGTACCCAAAATAAGAGTCATTTTGTGGTAAAATAAATGTAAGAGTTATAATTTTAAATATTGTAAGTGTACACTTAATGGTATTTAGAACATTCACATTTTAAATGTGCATGGGAACTGACTGCAGTCCAAATGTCAATACAAAGGCAAGCATCAGAGCTAGTCCCTCAGGAAACCACCAGACCTACCGAAAACATGACCCCAAGTTTTTATAGAACAATATTCTTTTTGTTGTTGTTAATTTTTATTAAAATTTAGTTGATTGACAATGATGTTTCAGTTTCAGGTGTGCAGCAGTGATATTCATTATATGTATTCATTCTTTTTCAGATTCTTTTCCCATATAGTTTATTACAGAGTATTTAGTGAAGTTCCCTGTGCTACACAGTATAGGTCCTTGTTGACTGTTTTAGATATAGTAGTGTGTGTGTGCTAACCCCAAACTCCTAACTTATCCCTTCCCTGCCTACCTCTACCCTTTGGGAACCATAGGTCAATTTTCTGAGTTGGTTTCTGTTTTGTATATTAGTTCACTTCTATCAATTTTTAGATTCCATCTATAGGTGGTATTGTGATATTTGTCTAACTTCGCTTAATGTGATAATCTCTAGGTCAATGCACACTGCTGCCAATGGCATTATTATGAAACATCTGTGCATACATATATGTATGTATGTGTGTGTATATATATACACAGACACACCCCACGTTGTTTTCATCCACTCCTCTGTCAGTGGACACTCAGCTGCTTCCATTCTTGGCTGTTGTGCACAGTGCTGATGTGAATATTCTTATCTCTCAACCTGGCACTAACCAGCCACTCTTGAATAACAAGAAAGGCAAGGATAATTTGGGAGTTCCAAGGTAGGGTGGAAGGAAGGGACATTGTTAAGGATTTAGATACTGTTGAATAGGATAAGTCCTTAGGGGTTCGACACAGTTTCCTTAGTCACACTGCATAAAGGTGATGTTATAGCAGAGAAATTTAGGAATCCACATCCTGCAATAACCACCAATTCTAGAAGTCCCTGGAATTATCTCCTCACTTCAGGTATAAAGTCATTGAGGAAAGTCTTGATGTGCTCTGGAGATAAAGTTTTTCCCCCAAAGGAGATGTCAAGTCTTAGATAATGAACCTGAGGACAAAATAGTTGTATTTTGTCTCTGGAACCCTATGTCCCTGTTGAATCCTATGTGTTGGTTGTGTGTGTGTGTGTGTGTGTGTGTGTGTGTGTGTGCGATGTCATTTCAGTCATGTCTGACTCTTTGCGACCCCATGGACCATAGCCGACAAGGGTCCTCTGCCATGTGATTCTCCAGTCAAGAATACTGGAGTGGGTTGCTATTTCCTGCTCCAGGGGATCTTTTCAAGCCAGGGATTGAACCTGCACCTCTTACGCCTCCTGCACTGGTTTTTTAGAACTTGCCTGCCAATGCAGGAGGTGTAAGAAACATGGGTTCAATCCCTGGGTTAGGATATTCCTGGAGGAGGAAATGGCAACCTACTCCAATATTTTTGCCTAAAGAATCCCATGAACAGGGGAGCCTGGAAGGCTACAGTCCATAGGGTCACAAAGAGTTGGACATGATTGAAGCAACTTAGTACACAAAAGAAACCAAGATATAACCATTTTAGTTGTAGCTTAGAAACCTTGGAGTAATTGATACTCTCCCCTTAGGCTTCTGAACAGGGAGAATGGGAAGGTAGATTATTTTAAAGTAAGTCCTTAAATAATAGGGGTTTAGAAAGGGGGAAAGCATGTGGTAAATCATTTAGTTTCACTACTAAGATTATTTGACTACTCTAATACTCTACTTTTTACGGCAGGAAAATGTGAAGTATTGAAGGTGGTAGGGTGCCCACTGACTAGGAATTTTATTTTACCCAGTGTGTTTAAGGTTATCTGAGAACAGGTTAGAGCAGATCCCTAGAGGGAAGTCATTATGATCTGTTAGTTGGATTATTTTTCTTTTTGGACCAACTTTAGTTCAGTGTAGCTTTCTCTACATCTATAGGGATGCTAGTTTATAGGAGTTTTTAGGGAAACTCCTGTAAGTTTTTAGGGTGGCTCAAAGGTCTTAGGATGATTTTTATCAAGCTGTTTCAGTTGGAGAGCTATCAGTTTTTGTTATATAGTTAGCTGTATCAGTCTGCATATCTTCATGGTTTTATGCTAAAGCATGCATCTCAGAGAGAGGGACATTTTGCCAGTTAATATGGTGTCTTTGAATAGTCTCAGTTCACAGAACCCATTAACCCATTAACAAAATTGGTTAATAAAGTAGATGTCAAGTAGTCATCTAAGATTAGACCTGAATAATCTTTCTTAAGTGGTACTTGTAGCTAG
The DNA here is from genome assembly GCA_006410615.1 of Neotragus moschatus. Classification (NCBI taxonomy): domain Eukaryota; kingdom Metazoa; phylum Chordata; class Mammalia; order Artiodactyla; family Bovidae; genus Neotragus; species Neotragus moschatus. The sequence goes on from SJYA01009546.1 coordinate 5,159, forward strand.
AAATTGATTCATCTTCTTACTGTTTGCACTCTTGCATTTTTGGCCAGTTTTCTTTTTCTCCTTTCTGGTTTTTAAAAATTGAAATATTGTTTTTAAATTGAAATATATTTGATATGCAATGTTATATTAGTTTTAGGTGTGCAACTCAATGATTCAATGTTTCTCTGCATTATCAGTTGAGCACCACATCTCGTAACCATCTATCTTCATAAGAAGTTATTGTAATATTATTGACTATATTTCCTGTACTGTACATTATATCCCTGTGACTTATTTATCTTATAACTGAAAGTTTGTACCTCTTGATAGACTAATGGTACAGCCAATATGGAAAACAGTGTAGAGGTTCTTCAAGAAGATAAAAATATGACTACCCTATGATCCAGCAATTTGGGTACATATTGAAAGGAAATGGAATTGGGATCTTTAAGAGATACCTGTACTCCCATGTTTATTGCAGCAGCATTTACAACTTTTAGGACATGAAAACAACCCAAGTGTGTCAGTGGAGAAAGAAAATGTGGTATATGTGTGTGTGTGTGTGTGTGTGTGTCTGTGTGTGTGTATATAAACATTATTCAGCCATGAGAAAGAAGAAAATCCTGTTATTTGTTATAACATGGGAAAATCTTGAGAGTGTTATTCTAAGTGAAATAATCAGAGAAAGACAAACACTGTATCGTCTCACTTACATATGAAATCCCAAAAGGCTGAACTCATAGAAAGAAATGTATTGATAGAATGGTGGTCACCAGAAGCTGGAATTGGGGGAAATAGGGGAGTGTGAGTAAGACATAAACTTCCATTTATAAGAGAAATAAATTCTAGAGCAGAAATGTACAGCATAGTGACCATATAGTTAAGAAAATTGTACCCTCCCAAATTACTGAGAGAATAGATCTTTAATGTTCTCACCACAAAAAAAAAAAAAAAAAGAATTAATGATTTTGAGGTGAGTTATTTACCAATTCTTTTGTGGCAATTGTTTTAAAATAAATAAGCATATCAAAAATCATCATGTTATATATCTTAAATTTACAAAACGCTACATTTATTCGCCTTAGAGATCTTCTAGTTAACAGTAGTTATTGCACAAAAATCAGCTCCCAGAGCATCTGACAGTCTTATCTCATCTCTGGAGGACTTGAGCTGTGGCTAGGGAACTACTTCCCTAGCGTGTTTAGAGCTCTTTTGTTAGATTGCTAAATTTTCCCACCCAGTGGGTGAGCCTATCCATCAAGGGATAACGAGAAGGATCACCCTCCAAACCAAAAAGTTTCTGTGAACAATACACTAGTTATCCTCAAGATCCATTGGTGAAGTGCTTCAGTCTCTTGCAAACAATTTTCCAGCACACCTCAAGGATCCTGTGGGACCCTTTGGCCTTTTTCTCTTTCAGAACAGCATTGTGCTCAGATGACAACCATGCTCACTGTATCAGTTTGTCAGCCTGCCCAGTGCTGAAGACGTCAGTGGTCAATTAGGGTAATGGGCCAAACTGAAAATAACAATCAAGCGTTTATTCATTTATTGAAACAGAACAGGTGAGAGAGAAAGGATTTAAAAGGTGCCAACTCTGGAGTGTTTCACTTTTCCCCAGAGTGACACTGTATGAGAATTAGGTGACATTCAGTCCAAACAGGGGTGACCCTCCCGTTGCTGACAACCCCCTCCTGTGGATGTAGGTTGCCCTTTCCTTTCTATGGATTTTAGTTTGCTGGGGTCAGTGAGAGAGAGACGGGCAGGAGTGGAAGTATTAAGTCAGAGTGGGAAAAAGCACTTTACTCAAGACACCTCCAATTAACCATGGATTACTGGATGCACCTGGGAAAGGCCTCATTTGAGGCTTCTGAAAAGAAGGCCTTTGAATGGAAGTACCTGGGTGAGGGATGCAGATATGTGTATGAGCTTGGTGCACCAGGTTGGCTTGAGTCCTTGACTGAAACTCCCTACAGAACGTTGCAAAACACTGTCTGCACCTTGTCTGGTATAGGAAGGGCAGATTTTCCCTGTAAGAACTGTGAGGCAAAGCTTTGTGATTTCCTGTGGACAGTTCTGAAAGGTCAGATTTAGGATTTTGGCCTGGAACAGGACTCCTCAACACTAATGAAGAGAATGAATTTCTTCTAGTTCAATATATTCTTTCTGAAACTTTCAGGTGGTATTCATAGGAATTGAGTGTTATAATTCAATTTGGCTATAGATGATTCTCTGAAATTCACAGGCAATCTTGGATGGTAGATAGCTACATGATTTAATAGTTGTTTTATCATTAATCTTAGGTCCTCCTAGTAGTGACTAAAATTTAATTATTATCTTTATTACTTTGATTTATGGCATGCTGGGGAATATACCTATCTATTGGTCAAATTTTGTTGGAAATAACTCCAAGAGATTGTCTGTTCTCCTGTTGTATACTGGGATCTTGTACTCAAAATTGTTTGATATTAGTGTCATGTCAATGGGAACTTTGGCATTCGTTTTGTTACAGTGAAGTGAAAGTCACTCAGTTGTGTCTGACTCTCTGCAACCCCATGTACTATACAATCAATGGAATTCTCCAGGCCAGAATACTGGAGTGGGTAGCCTTTCCCTTCTCCAGGGGATCTTCCCAACCCAAGGATTGAATCCAGATCTCCCACATTGCAGGCAGATTCTTTACCTGCTGAGCCACAAGGTAAGCCCAAGAATACTGGAGTGAGTAGCATATCACTTCTCCAGGGGATCTTCCTGACTCAGAAATCAAACTGGGATCTCCTGCATTGCAGGCAGATTCTTTACCAATTGAGCTATCAGGGAAGCTGTCGTTATAGGCTTTGCTATAGAGTGACATTATAATACTTTTTGTTATATCAGGACTTGATTTGGAGTCACTTTAGAAAAGGGGGAAACTAACAGAGAGGGAGACTTTTTGTTTTTTAGAATTACTTTTTTCTAACTTTTCATATACCTGTGAGTATAAGAGAAAAAATATTACCCCATTTGAAGAAATAATATGTCATACAAATATTCTGCTCTTGGTGCTATTACACATGACCTATCCTTATACTAGTCTTATTTCATTTCCAAGAGAGATCCAAGCTTGACAGGATATTGCCATTTAATTTTGTTTGTTTGTTTGTTTAACAAGCCCTCATTTACTGAATCATAGAGCTGGAAGACTCTCCAGAGTATGTTTTAGCATATTCAAGGCCTACAGGGAGCCACAAGAAGCTAGGAAGAGGCAGGAAATAATTCTTCCCTAGAGTCTTCAAAGGGAACATGGCTCTATTGACACAATAACTTCAGACTTTTAAGTCCAGAACTGGGAGAGAATAAATTTCTTTTTTAAGCCAACCAGTTTGTATACTTTGCTACAGCAGTCCTAGGAAAGTAGTACATCTATTAGCCAAAGTAAGTTTCATGACCAAGCCCAGAGTCAGTGTAGGAAGAGGCTAGAAAAGGGTGTGAATGCCAAAAGGTGTGGTTGATAGGAGGCCACCAACTTACATCTATCAGATTGCCATCTTTCTCTTTGTGATTCATATCCCCATAATATGAGATTCATATCCCCATATTATCCCATCAAGACACTGGGCTTAGATTTGAATCTGGAGTCTTGTTTATGTAAATAATGTGCAGGTGCCTTTGTTATAACTCCTCAAATTCAGAGACCTGTGAACTAAGAAAACAAGTAACCTTCCCATCATATACCCAGCATACAGTGGCAAGACAGGATTGTGATAATTGCAATAGGAAAACTGTCTTTCAAAAAGGGATGGGATATGAAGCAGAAAGTACCAAGCATTCACTTCATAGAAGTTCTGAAATCCAGCTGAGCAATTGATACCAGTTCCTCCTGCTCCAGAGGTGGGGAATTTTGTAAGTTTAAAAAAAAAATCTGGACTTAGATTAAGGAGACACTTTACGTGAAAGGATTTTTGTAAGAGGGCAAAAAGGGACTATTACAATAGGAAAGAAGGCTGCGACCATGAGATCTGCAGATGTCTAAATTATCAGGCAGAGAAGAGATTCTCTTTTGTAGGGAGGGATAAACAAGTCTAGAAACAACCAGGTGCATGGAAGTGGGATGAATGGGACTGGCTTGATCAGACAATAGATTAGAGGACATTTTACACTGAGGCCAGCCTATTCTTAGAAGAGTTGTTAAGGTTGTATGCTGGCTCAGACTCAGGGTGGGCCAAAGTTCAAGGACCTGGAGGGATGGGAGAATGATAACCAAAGTGTTGTTCCAGTTGATCAGTGGGGGTGGAACAGTACAATGAATTGCTTATTATGTAAAAAATGGGAACTTGGAGAGTCTGTATGTGACCTTATCCTAAGTAAATTGGGCAGGAGGGCACTGTAATCACAAGGCTTAGGTAGATTTCAATGTTCTCACGGTCTATATCCAGTAAATATTCACACTATATCAGGAAATTAGTGCTCTCTAGGAATAATAGTTATGTTTTATTTCTTCCCTTATTTGTCTCTTATTTTTAGTACAAGTCCTCGGAATATCTGAAATTACCTTAATCCTTTATTTTGTATAATGGCTTCCCTGGTGGCTCAGTGGTAAAAAAAAAAAAAAAAAAATCTGCCTGCCAAGCAGGAGATGTTAATTCTGTCACTTAGTTGGGAAGATTTCCTGGAGAAGGAGATGACAACCCACTCCAGTGTTCTTGCCTGGGAAATCCCATGGCCGGGGGCACCTGGTGGGCTACTGTCCAGGGGGTTGAAAGAGTCAGACATGACTGAGAGACTGAGCATGAACACATGCATGCACGAGGGTATGAGTCGCCTTTACCCTTTGGAATTTATCGTACTTAAGTCTTGCTAGTTTCTGGAGGATACCAGAGGCAGGTTTATCCCACATTGTCCCTAACATCCTTTCTATCTATAGCAGCCAGAAAGCCAAAACCTATACTTTCTAAACTCCCTTGTTTCGGATGAGATTTAGATTTTTCAGATTACATCTTAATTAGGAATTGATTGAAGTGGGAGAGAGGCTGTACAGATCCATCAGATGTGGAATGGCTCATAATGGCGGTCATAATCCTCCAGTCACAGCCAGTGTACAACTGAAAGCCACGTTTGCAGCAGCCACTTCTAATTCATGGATGATGAGGGTGTGCCCTTGGATCCAGCAGTTTAGACAGCAGCCTCCTATATCAGCTTCTTGATTTGCCATCTTTCCAACTGACAAAGGATAGCAATTTCCTTGACAGGTTGGTTCCGTGATGGTGT
>SJYA01009547.1:0-12310 GCA_006410615.1 Neotragus moschatus
TTATTACCAACCTAGACAGCATATTCAAAAGCAGAGACATTACTTTGCCGACTAAGGTCAGTCTAGTCATGGTTTTTCCAGTAGTCATGTATGGATGTCAGAGTTGGACTGTGAAGAAGACTGAGTGCCAAAGAATCGATGTTTTTGAACTGTGGTAATGGAGAAGACTCTTGAGAGTTCCTTGGACTGCAAGGAGATCCAACCAGTCCATTCTGAAAGAAATCAGCCCTGGGATTTCTTTTGGAAGGAATGATGCTAAAGCTGAAGCTCCAGTACTTTGGCCACCTCATGTGAAGAGTTGATTCATTGGAAAAGACTCTGATGCTGGGAGGGATTGGGGGCAGCAGGAGAAGGGGACGACCGAGGATGAGATGACTGGATGGCATCACTGACTCGATGCACGTGAATTTGAGTGANTGGGATTTCTTTTGGAAGGAATGATGCTAAAGCTGAAGCTCCAGTACTTTGGCCACCTCATGTGAAGAGTTGATTCATTGGAAAAGACTCTGATGCTGGGAGGGATTGGGGGCAGCAGGAGAAGGGGACGACCGAGGATGAGATGACTGGATGGCATCACTGACTCGATGCACGTGAATTTGAGTGAACTCCAGGAGCTGGTGATGGACAGGGAGGCCTGGCGTGCTGCAGTTCATGGGGTCACAAAGAGTCGGACATGACTGAGCAACTGAACTGAACTGAACTGAAGCAACTTAGCAGCAGCAGCAACATATCTATTAGTCTGTTTTGATTTATCTTTGCTTCCCTAGTTCAAATTTGTCCTTTAAAACTAAACTTAATCATCAGATCTTTTAGAGAGATGTGCTGTAGCTATTTACCCTGTATTTCACTCCATAGGTACCTCTCTGGTAAGATTATGTAACACTAGGTACATTCCTACTCACTTTCAAAGGTTTCTTCTTTCCACTGGAGGGTAAGTTTCTCAAACATATTGACCTATTCTTTGATCAACGCTGTATCTTTACCACATAATTTACATATTATAGGTGCTTCTATTATATTATTAATGAAGGTTAATTTACTACTAATATCACAGAATAGCGATCTAAGAACAATCACAAAATAAATGACTTACCTTTGAAAAATGTTGAAATTGGAGATATGAGAATTAATATATGCAAGATAAGTACACATAATGATTTTTTGTAATTACAGAACCACTTGGGAGAATTATTAGTATTGATACATTTAACACATTTATCTGTTATCTTTTTTTAGGTTATATCTATGTTTCTTAATTTTTTATCAATGTGAGTTACATTTTTTATCAGTATTCTTATGTAATTATCTGATTTTAAGCCCTTCAAGGGAAAGCATAATACTATGGCTTTATTCCAGAGAAGGCAATGGCACCCCACTCCAGGACTCTTGGCTCGAAAATTCCATGGATGGAGGAACCTGGTAGGCTGTAGTCCATGGGGTCGCTAAGAGTCAGACACGACTGAGCAACTTCAGTTTCACTTTTCACTTTCATGCATTGGAGAAGGAAATGGCAGTACACTCCAGTGTTCTTGCCTGGAGAATCCCAGGGACAGGGGAGCCTGGTGGGCTTCTGTCTATGGGGTCACACAGAGTCAGACACGACTGAAGCGACTTAGCAGCAGCAGCAACATGGCTTTATTCAATCTCATTTCTCCCTAGAAACATGTAGATCTTAAGTATGATTCCATGTGAACCCCCCTAAAGCTTGACTGCTATCCCTGAAATAGCAGAAATGTAGATCCCTTCTAAATATCTTCTATTCCTTCCATTTTAGAAATAAACTTCTAATTTTATTTAATAAAGCAATATTCCCAGCCAGAAGAGTACATTTCCTAGCCTCCATTGTAGCTAAACATGATCATGTTGACTAAATTGTGATCATTTCAGTTCAGTTCAGTTCAGTCGCTCAGTTGTGTCTGACTCTCTGTGACCCCACAAACCGCAACACGCCAGGCCTCCCTGTCCATCACTAACTCCCAGAGTTCACTCAGACTCACGCCCATTGAGTCAGTGATGCCATCCAGCCATCTCATTCTCTGTCATCCCGTTCTCCTCCTGCTCCCAATCCCTCCCAGCGTCAGAGTCTTTTCAAATGAGTCAACTTTTCGCACGAGGTGGCCAAAGTACTGGAGTTTCAGTTTTAGCATCATTCCTTCCAAAGAAATCCCAGGGCTGGTCTCCTTCAGAATGGGCTGGTTGGATCTCCTTGCAGTCCAAGGGACTCTCAAGAGTCCTTCTCCAACACCACAGTTCAAAAGCAAATTGTGGTCAGTGATATTTAAAAGAGACATTATCTGATAGAAGCCTGCTCAATTGGTTAGGAAGTATAAATTGGACTATTTCCTGTTTTCCCCTTTCTCTTCTTCATAAAATGAGCACATGTCAGTGATAGCTGTACCAACTATCTTAGATTATGAATTGACTTTGAGGATAGAAATAGCATTTCAGAAATGTGAAACCGATAATGAAAAGAGTTTAAGTTCCTTTAAATTCAGCAAGCCTGCAAGACTCAAAAGAATAGCCTAATTAGGTTGAAAAGGATTTATTGCCACAATTCTCACCTCTTCAGAAATTTCTCTATGTGGCAAAACGTAGCTAAAAATTACATACTCCATATATGATCACAGGTAAGAATATGAAAAGTTTAAAAATTAAAGAAATTTGTGTGACATTTAGAAAGTACCAACCACAAATCCACCAATTTTCTCATCTTAACATAGAACTGGCTATACTCTGCCTTGAGTGCTTCCTTGATATCTATTTTTTCAGTTCAAGTTGTAATCACTGGGCTTGGTATAATTGGACTTCTCACTGTTGCTTTGAGATAGTCTCGTTGACTCTTCTCTATATCCCCAGTTTTGATAGTTGTTTACTTATATGTTTTACAACCTTGCTTGCTCTCATTGTTTAATAAACCCTGTTTATTCCCCAGTTTCTACCAATCCATTCCATATCTGGCATGGTTACACCAATTTACACATAAACATCACTGAATTTTCCTGAACTCCAAAATCAGTAGAGATAGTAACTGCAGCCATGAAATTAAAAGATGCTTGCCACTTGGAAGAAGAGCTATGAGCAACCTAGACAGCATATTAAAAAGCAGAGATGTTACTTTGCCAACAAAGATCCACCTAGTAAATGTTATCTCTTTTCAAGTAGTCATGTATGGATGTGAGTGTTGAACTATAAAGAAAGCTGAACACCAAATAATTGGTGCTTTTGAACTGTGGTGTTGGAGAAGACTCTTGAGAGTCCATTGCACAGCAAGGAGATTCAACCAGTCCATCCTAAAGGAAATCAGTCCTGAATATTCATTGGAAGGACTGATGCTGAAGCTCCAATTCTTTGGCCACCTGATGAGAAGAACTGACTCATTGGAAAAGACCCTGATGCTGGGAAAGGTTGAAGGCAGGAGGAGAAGGGGACAACAGAGGATGAGATGGTTGGATGGCATCACTGACTCAATGGTAGACTTGAGTTTGAGCAGGTGCCAGGTTGGTAATGGACATAGAAGCCTGGAATGTTGCAGTCCATGGCATCACAGAGTTGGACACACTTGAGAAACTGAACTGACTGACACATTAAAAAACAATCTCCCTAACTCATAGGCCTTTCCATTATATCCACAGCTTTCTTACGATGGTGTCAACCCTATCTCAAACATTTACTCTTCCGGTCATACCTGGAAGCATAACTTGGCATTACTAGTTAGAGCAATATTTTCATAAATCCAGTGCCACCTTTTTCTGACTACCTCTTCCCGGTTTTGAAGCTCATTCACTCTACTATTCCCAAATTCAACATTCTCTCAATCCATTAAGAAATCCAATCCATTTATCTTATAATCCTTTAATTAAAACACACTCACATGATTTCTTCTTTCCATTTCATACCTTGCAAGAGAGATCAGTTTAAAACACAAGCCAATCAATTATCTCTTGCTACTCTCTGCTTTGTCCACTCTTTTCCATTCGCATTGACTGCTGTGCTACTTTCAAATGTGCCAGGAATAGCCCTGCTTTACAGTCTTTGTGGCTCCATTTTTTGCCTGTTCTCCAGATAATTGCTTAACTGAGTCAGTTACCTCTTCAGATCTTCAAGTTTTGCTCAACTCATCTTCTCTATTAAGCTTTTTTATATATAAATATTTCTGCCTTTTGCTCTAGTTCCTCCTCACCTTATTCATCCTTTTCTTTCCACTTTTTCTTTTTTCTACCTGATGTTATAGTAAATTAGCACAAACTTAATGGCTGGGAATAGAATAAATTGATCATCTTATTCTATAGGTAGGGTTTCAACATAGAGGCTTCTGGGAATAATCAAAATGTCAACAGGCCACAGGAAGTTGGTAAAGGCAAGGAAACAGCTTCTCTTCTGGACCTTCCAGAAAAGAACACTACCCTGTTGACATTTTGATGAACTATTTTAGGTGACATTAGTTTCTTATTATGGATGTGATGCTTTATTTTATTTTACATTACTTTTCATACTAAAAACTCTTTGTTAGCATTTCTTGTAGTGTAAATCTGCTAAGAATTCATTAAGCTCTCATTTATGTTGAAGTATCTTTGTTTAATTTTCTGATTTATTTTTATAATTTTTTTAAATTAATTAATTTATTTATTTCATCTCAGGTGTACGAATTGTGAACTTACAGGTTTTTGTAAAAAATCTTAGTTTTTATTACATTTTATTTGCCCTGGTTTTTTGCTAAGAAGTCATCTTTCATATTATTGCTCCCTTTTGTTTAATATAAGTTTTTTCCCTTCCCCCTGCACTCATTTTTTTTTCTATTTTAACTTTCATCAATTTGACTATAGTATGTCTAGATATGTCTTTCCCTTTTTTTATTCTGCTGGATTTTGCAAAACTACTTGAGTCTGGTATATTTTCAACATATTTGAGAGCATTTTGAGCAGTGTTTCCACAAAAGCTTTTAGCTTCCATTCTCAGCTCATTGCAATTAGATCATTTAACTGAAAAAATTAGACTGAGAGAAATCACTAGTTAGTGTCTGTATATTATTCCATCTAATGCTCTTTTTTAAATTATTTCCTGAATCTTTTTGGCTCTAACTGCCACTGTTGGCTATTTATTTCTTTCAAATATGCCATTCTACTTCTATGACTTGTGAAAAATCACTTTTTCCTGGTTCTCCTNTCATTTAACTGAAAAAATTAGACTGAGAGAAATCACTAGTTAGTGTCTGTATATTATTCCATCTAATGCTCTTTTTTAAATTATTTCCTGAATCTTTTTGGCTCTAACTGCCACTGTTGGCTATTTATTTCTTTCAAATATGCCATTCTACTTCTATGACTTGTGAAAAATCACTTTTTCCTGGTTCTCCTCCAATCTTTCAAATGTATATTCACTGGTTTTACTATTATTCTTTCTTATTATTAGCTTTAAATTGTTACATTGCCTAGACATCATTCCTCTTCTCATATTCATTTCTTGTTATGAATATTTTCTGACAAATTTTATCTTTGACCTTGAATTTTCCTGAAGATTTACCATCATATTCAACTTGCACTAAAACACTGCAAGCAAATAAAGCTGAACTCATTATTTGCAATTCTCTATATCTTTTTTGATGGCACATTCATTTTTCTAATCACCCAAGCCAACAATTTTGGTGATCTTTCTACATACATTCTATTTCTCATTACTATCCATTCTGATCAGTCATCAAGTCCTGCCAATTCTAACCCCTATTTCTATTGCTGTAGCTTAATTCAAGCCCTTGTCAAAAGTGAATTTACCCATTTTAAAAGATCTGGACTTATTTTCTATTCTCAGTCCTGTAATCAACTGTCAAGGTATTTTACCCATTTCAAAATACAAATTGAATCTCTCCTCTCACAGTTTTAAGTCATTCAACATTTCTTCATAATCTGAAAGATACTAAAGCAGCTGTCCAGTCTGGAATAAATGTCATTCCTAATAGGCCCCTGTATACCTCTCCAGTTCTAAATCTCCATGCTTCTACTATAATTTATTATTATTATGTAACCCTGAACGTGCTGTACTATATTTTCCCTGCTGTATATTGTGATGTCTACCTGAATCTAGGTATAGCCTTTATTTTCTGACATCATATGCCCTAAATATCAATACTGGGCTTGAAAAACCTGTAATTTTTCTTAGGCAAACTTACATCCCTTTAAGGCTATAAGTCATTAGCAAGTTGCTGTTTTCCTGTGAGGAGGCTTGAGAAGGAGAGCTAAAAAGGCAAATCATTGATACATTGCAACAAAGCCTAACCTTTAATAAAGTTTATATCAGTCTTCATAATGTGGGAGAAATTAAGAAGGATTCTCAGGAAACTCAGAGGTATTACTCTCATGGTAAACTGATTTTCTAAGTGAAAGCAGACAATTGGTTAGCTTTATGCACTAAATATTAAAGAATGGACTGCATAATCAATGACAGTAAAGAGCTTGCTTCCTGAGAAGTGGATATTAGTAGTGTTTGACAGTTAGGAACAACAAAGTGTCAAGGGAAAACAATGTTTTCTGACCGGCGGTCCTGGTTTAACTTTTGCCCTTGGCCTGTAGGTCTTCTCACTGGTGAAATTAAAGTGTTACATAGGCTATTGTTGTTGTTCAGTCACTGAGTCATGTCTATTTGTGACCCTAAGGACTGTAACCTGCCAGGATCCTCTGTCCATGGGATTTCCCAGGAAAGGATACTGGAGTGAGTGGCCATTTCTTCTCCAGGGAATCTTCCCAACTTAGGGATCGAAACTACATCTCTTGTGTCTCCTGTATTGGCAGGCAGATTCTTCACTACTGAGCCACTAGTGAAGGTATCCTATGTGGGCTAGTGAAAGGACTAGCAAGACCTTGATTATTATAATCTTTTATTGTAGCTTTATATCATGAAGGACTTCTTTACTTATAGAGCACAGGCTCATTTTGGGAAAATATGTTGAGGGTTCTCTTATCTTTATGGGATGTGCATTGTGAAGTTTGTCAATATCTGTTGGAAACCTTTCATAGGAAAAGCAAGAGTGGTACTGATTCAGCTGGGAAAATTGATCAGTGTCTCAGGATCAGCTTAGGTATCTCAGGAGACAGAATGAATAAAATATATCAGGTTATTTAATTCACCTGATGATTTTCTTTTATCACTATTCTCAGTTTCTAAATTTCCCTCTTTTGGTACAAAGAGATTCTGGCATGGGACTACTGTATGATTTATTGTTGTTGTTGTTCATTCACTAAATTGTGTCTGATTCTTTGCAACTCCAATGTCACAGTATAATAAATGAATGAAAGTGAAAGTGAAGTCCCTCAGTCATGTCTGACTCTTCGCGACGCCATGGACTGTAGCCCACCAGGCTCCTCCGTCCATGGGATTTTCTAGGCAAGAGTACTGCAGTGAGGTGCCATTGCCTTCTCCGATAATAAATGAATGGAGGTGGAGAAACTGAGGAGAAAAAAGTAAGGATGTCTTGAAGAGCCTTAACAAAATGAAATGGCTTCAGAGAGAGGAGCCTCTTGGGGTTCATTAGAGATCTCTACTATTTGAACTCTTTTAGTGTTCAGAGTAGGGGCTGCTTTATATCAGTGGGGTTGAGCAGTGAGAACGTGATCTGGTTTCAGTCAAGGCTAAAAGAGATTTGTCCCCAATCTGCAGAAATGTTTCTTCAAGCTGATTAAAAGAAGAATTGAGAAGAGTTTTTGTAGTTTCTTGGAACCCTGTCATTGAGAACTCAGAGAACATTGGAAAGGCTGATCAGAAAGTTGAAGTTACTAGAGCACTTACACATGTTTTTGTTTTTGTTTTTGTTTTTTTACCCAATGCTTTTGCTCGTTGCAATAATAGCATACATTAGAAGAGTTTTAATTTTACTTGGGGGCCTTCAGTTGGTGGAGTTGAAGACTACACATTTTGGTTATCTTCCTTACAGATGACTTAGGTTTGCATCACTGACTCAATGGACATGAGTTTGAGCAAGTTCTGGGAGCTGGTGATGGATAGGGGAGCCTAGCATGCTGCAGTCCATGGGGTCACAAAGAGTTGGACACGGCTGAGTGATAGAACTTAGCTGTAAGTGTGCTAAGAGGTGATTTTCCAGATTAACTAAATCTAGTATGGTCATAGCTTCCAATTTCAGACTGGTTCTTTTTACTAGAAGGGAAAAGTCTTGATATAGCCAATTAAAAAGCATAAACTTAAAAAACTAGTTGAATGGATCAACATCTGAAGGAAGACCAGAATTTTCTCTAAAAATATTCTGAAGTTGAGAGTTCCTTGATTGCTTAGTGGTTAGATTCCGGGCTTTCATTGCCATGTCTCAGATTCAATTTCTTGTCAGAGAATTGATAATCCTCAAGCCTCTTGATGTGATGAAAAAAATTAAAAAAAAAAAAAGATTCCGAAGTCAATTGCAATAATCATGCACAGATAAGCCAGATATTTGTGTAAGAGTCTGAAGTTTGTTCTAAGCAATAGGCTTTGTTGAAGTCCTAGGAATTGTTCAGTAAAGTGCCCAGCAATTTCCCAAGCCTCATCATATAATAAGTTAGCAGGCTGGCTGGACTTCTCGTTGTGATTCTAGTCATTTTTCAAGATTTTTCTCAGTTAGTATTATTTATCCAGTGGTGGCCCAGGCCTTCACTGACAAGCATATGAACTAGCTGATATATGTCAGAGAAACAAGGTAAAATGTTTGAGCGACTATTAAATTCTTCAGCAAATCTATGAGGAAACTTGGTTACTTTGGAAAACAGCTTCAATATGGCTCACAGTTCAGCTTTAGTCTCCGCTTTAGTCCAGAGAATATAAGAAATTAAATATTTATACTCTAGATCCTCAAACTTAATTTTAAAAGGACTGGCTATGACAAGTTCAGGGGAAAAGAATGTGTGCCAAGTTTGAGAGAAAACTAGAAATTTGACAAGAGAGTTATTAAGGGGGACTGAGGATAGAGTTGAGGTGTAGGTGGTACAGAGGGAATAAGCAAGCTGGAGCCGGAGCCTCAGTCTGGCCGAAAGGAGCCAGCACAGAGATAAGATGGATTCAGAGGTGGAGCCTGAGAAAGAGAAGGCAAGGAAGAAGACCTTGAGTTTTTGTGAACAATTTTATCTTTCTACAATTGTTTATTTGCATCAGTTCATCTATTTATTTATTTTTATTTTGCAATGTGGCAACTTTATGCTCTTGATGAAGTTGGGAAGCCTTAAAATGCCAATCAAAATAAGCATGCCAATGAGTTTCAGAAAATTTTGAGCTATTGTGTATTAATTTTGTTCCAAGAAAATTAAGTTTGTGGATATCAGAAGTTCTTCATAACAGCCATTGACATTCCAAAAATCTGGTATGTCCTTTTAGCTAGAAATCTTTAAACATAAAATCATCCAGAGTACTTTTAGTTATCTAAGAAATGTTTAGGTCTCATGAATTTTTGTGTAGAGCAAATTAATAATTTGCATGAGGGTCAAACAGCTCAGTTCAACATCTTACAGTTCAAACATCCTGCAGCTCAAACAGTCTGTGAGCTACGATCAGACAGTTAAGGACACAGCTTGGTCCTGGGGCATCCAGGTAAAGACTTTTCACCTACTTCCCAGAGAACAGCCCCTACTGCAAATGAATAGGCCAAGGCTCAACTGACACAGTTTCAATAAAGCAGCTGCTATTTCTACAGGAATTTGTCAATGGCCGCTCAGCCACCTCTTGTTGAAACAGGTTGATCTCTAATTCAGACCAAAATCACAAATGACTACTTCCAAACAGAACAAGACCTTAACTATAAAGAATAAAACCTTAAGGGAGATCCCAGATAAAGCCTGAAGAACTTAAAAAGCAAAGAGGTTATGAGTTTGAATCCAGAAGGGAGACATAGCTTCAAACTCTAGGATTGTCAAGAAAAGCAGTGAACACAATGAGTTCAATTGTAATATTGCAGTTGCCTGCTCACCAGTCCAAGAGCTTAATGAGATCATCTCTAATCCCTGCATAAGCCACCAAATGTTTACCTAAACAAAAAGATTGTCAGATACTTCTTTAGCAAAGATGGGTTTACTCAGGATCAGCAGAGAATAGCTATTTGAAATGTGCAATTATGGCAAAACATGAACAACTTCCCACAGGACAAAGGGAGAATACTTTTATAGAAGGGAAAGGGCAGTTGACAGGGCTATAATGAACAAATATGCCATGGCTTTTCATTGGCTGAGCTTATCTCAGAAAATACGAGGTGTCTTTATTCCTCATGCTGGGCTTCGCTATCATGGAGGTGCTTAAGAGTTCCCTCTTTGGTCTATTTATTTGAGTTTATGGTTTATTGATTTTTTTATCCAGACAATGGGCAACATAGGCATAGAAGAATATAGACGTCTGTCTCAGAAAGCCAAGACAGAAGGTGTCAATCTTGGGGCTACGATAATTCCAGCAATTCCACATAAAGTGGAAACTAGAAATTTACATATAAAGCAAGCGGCAATTATTTTATCCTATGAACACATAATTTAAGCTTTAATGTACTCTAGATATAGTTGATTCCTTATTGTGGATTTTGTTCTTCTCAACTACATATTTTGCCCTTTCATTTTAAAGAGACAATTTCTGGGATTATTGTTATTTGTAAAAGTACTTAGAATGATTTAATGTGCATTTAATGCAGTCATTACTTTTGTTTTGCTTTTTGTTTCTTGCAGCAAGTTTTCTAAGCATTTTAACTGGGACAATGATGGAATACAATGTAAAACATAGGGTGCCAGTAGGTAAAAAAGACAAACAAACAAAACCCACAAATTAAACAATCACTTTCCTGGCTAGAGAGAAAAAGGATTGGAAATGTAATTACCTATTGATTTTACTTTTAGCCTTTTTAATGTACAGAATTACCAATGGGTTAAATAAATATTACTTTATTTTCACTATGAACTAGATAAAAGTAATTTATATTGGGAATAATGCAAATAATTCTTGTGTCTCTCCTCCAATTAGGATTTAACCAAAATCAAACAAGATGATAGCTTTATAGAGGGATATTATTATTCACATTATCCCAAATAATAGTAATTTTAAGGACTGAAATATCCTTGATTTTGTGACTGTGATAAAGTTTAGATAATTAACACTTGCTGAAAACGAGTCTAATATTTGAAAATGATACGTTTCTCTCATTTGTTCCTAATGATTAGTACTGAAATTGAGTATTAATGAAAAAAAACCATTGACATATTCATATAACATTAATTTTTAAATCAATTACAGTTATTCAAGCCAACACATTATGCTATTTAGTCAAAGGAAACAGACCTCCATCTCACCCCTTTGCTTTCTCTGTGTGTATCTATATGTATGAGGTAGTTATATTTAGAAGCTTATGTGTAATTTTTTTGATAATAATGGACTTTATTGCATTTTCCTCTCTTGCTTCTGAAAAATAATATTTGCTATATTCCAATAACCAAATATTTTCTAGACTATCTCAATATATGTCTGGAGGAGAAAAACCTTCCTCCAGGAGGATACTCTGAAACAAGACAAAAAAGAGAATTACCATCTCTGAGATTTTTATTACTTGAAGAAAATATGTAGGGAAAAAAATGTATTTCTTAATGTAAATGTCATACTCAAAAGAGAAAATGATTAATCAGAAAAAAGTACATGGTATTTATGAAACCTTTATGATATTTTATTGAGTATATTTATGCCTTCATTTTTCCAGAAGTGGGTAAGAAAAAGTACATTATTTTATTCCACATCTTAGTTTTAAAGCTTAAATATATTTAGCAAGTAAAGTATAGAGAAAATGAATATTTCCATTTTAAAGAAAAGGTAAATCATGACATTGGCAAGAACTTGATTCCTAACTAAACTGTAAAGATATAGATGTCTGTATTAATCTTTAGTATATATTCTAAAACTCCACATCACCTAAATAAATATCTTCATATGTCTTAAATATTTTCATAAACATCATTTTTGATATTGAATGATGGCACTAAACTTCAGAAATTACTGAATATCAATAATACTTTGGTTAATTATTTTAGTAATTTCCCCAGATTGAATAACTTAAAATAAGCTCATAAAAGTTCAATGTATCTTCCATAAGCTTTTTTGGAAATATTTTTTAAAGTGAGAAAAAACATATAAAATTCCTATTAAGTTCTGAAGATTAAATTAAGCACTTAAATAAAAGAGGCTTAAGTGTTATATGCTCTATACTGTGTAATATTTGGAAATATTAAGTCATTGATCATAACCATTTTATACAATCAATATTTTAATAAATAAAATATCACTCAGTTAAAATGTGTATTTTTATATACAGGTAAATACA
>SJYA01009551.1:450-13888 GCA_006410615.1 Neotragus moschatus
CAGACCCCCCCACACACACACACAGAGACACACAGACCCCCCCGACAGACACACAGAGACACACACACACACAGACCCACAGACACAGACCCACACAGACACAGATACACACACCTTTCCAGTGGCTCCCTTGAACACACCACACACACACACCTGCCCACTGGCTCCCGAGGACCTCTGCGTCCTCTGCAGTGATGAGGGCTGCCCTCTAGATGGGGAGGTCACTGCTGTCCCCTAGTCTACCCTCCAGATCCCAGTGCCTTTCCCCTGGTGACGGCCAGGACCCTCCCCTTGGGTGACCTTTACTCCTGTCCTGCAAGGTTGGGGGATTCGCCCATTTAACAGGTGAGGAGACTGAGGCTCGGCGAGGGGCTGGGGTCCAGCTGGGGCTGGGCTGGGAGGATGGCTCCCAGCACCTCGACAGCCCGCCTGCATGAGCCCAGAGCAGGCTCTGCCCACGGCCTGCTGGAAGACACAGCCCCGGGGCCTCTGGCAGCTCTGGGTGCCTGGGGGCGGGGTGCTGGCCTGGGGGCAGGGCTGACCTGGGCTGTCCCTTGCTGGTGCCTGGGGGGGGATGGGGGCGGGGGTGGTGGTGACAGTAAGAGGCCCCACCCCTCCAGGTCGCTCTGAAATGCACTGTGTGAAAGGGCTTCCACACGCTGCCGCTCCCAGCAGGCCCTGCGGACTTGGCTCTCATTCTCACCGGGAAGGTTGGTACCCGGCCCGGTTCGCGGCGTCCTCTGAAGCCCTGGGCTTCCGTCCCCTTCTTTTCGTCCTGGGCTTTATTTACGCATTTATTCCTCTGCGTTTCCTGTTTGCTTAGGAAACACAGGCACGCGCTCCAGTCGCTCAGCCTTCTGAGAGTGTACGATGCAGACACGCGTGCCCCCGCCCCGCCCCAGAGCAAACCCGGGCGCTGGAGGCATGACCGTCAGCGGGGCTCCTATGTATGTGTTTGTCGGCCACCGTGTTTTAAAGGGAACACTGGCCCGGGCTCTGCCCCGTCCGGTGACTGCCCTCTGGGCCTTTAAGTCCACCCACTCGGTTAGAGAGCCCCGGACGGGCTCCCCACAGAAGCCGCACGTATTTGTAGGAGCTGGCACCAGTTCCTCCTCGTCAGCAGGCCTCAAGGGAGGCTGCAGCCTGGCACGGGGCAAACGGGGACTGTTGAGCCATGGAGAACAGTCCCTCTGTGCCCAGAGAGGGCCCCAGTCGGGACCCAGCTCCCCCTTTGGCCCACCCCTGCGGCGCTGGGTCTGGAGCCCAGGTGGAGCCTGGGGAGCTGGCGGAGGCCCCGCCGGCTGCCAGCTGTCCACCGGGCAACCTTGAGCCTCCTCTGGCCTCCTGACTCCATGCAGAAGCCCAGGGTGCAGGGTGGCCCCAGCGAGAGGATCGAGGGGCTGTCTCCTCGGGGCCCTCAACACGCCACCCCTCACCTGTCCTGGCCAGGCAGAAACCCATGATGTGGGCCCGAGTTTCCATTCTGCCTCTTACACTTTGATGGTGTTCCGGAGGCAGCCCAAGCCCCGCTGCCGTGTTCCCTGTGGGCCTTGTGACTCCTGGACCTGCCGGCATCTTATCTCTGCTGTGGAAATCTCCCAGAGGGCAGTGGGCAGGGCTTTATCTCTCCCAGCCTCAGAAAGGAAGGCAGCAGTCAGAACCGCATGGCAGTGTACCCCGTGTGTGACTGCACGCCCTCATCAGAAGGGCTCCCTGCCCCTTTGAAGGAAGAGCAGGACCCACCATTGCTGTTGGGGGCGGCAGGGCCCAGGGTTGCAGTTGCCCGGTGTGGCCGACGTCGGGGGCGGCAGGGCCCAGGGTTGCAGTTGCCCGGTGTGGCCGACGTCGGGGGCGGCAGGGCCCAGGGTTGCAGTCGCCCGGTGTGGCCACCGTGCAGTCGCTCAGGTTGTGCACTGTCCAAGAGCAGCTGGCAAAGCCCTGCTGCCAAGCTGCAGGCTGGTGAGACGCTGTGTCCACCAGAAGAGGGCGCCGTTTCTGAATTCACACACAGACCTGGCAGCTCACTGGCTGAGAGGGGCCTGGTGCGGCGTCTCCTCTTCTCTGAGACGGGCTTCGTCTGCTCAGTTCTCTAGAGTCTCCCTCCGGGACTCTGCTGGTAACCGGGGGAGAGGCACCTCCAAGCACCCTCCTGCATCGGTGGGAGCAGCTTGAGTAGACCCAGCCCAGTGAATCTTCAGAGGGAACGCGGCCCTGGCTCAGAGCAGAACTGGGTCCGCAGCTCAGCTCTGGCCACTCCTGGGCAGAGCTCCTCAGCCAAGCCCTCCACTTGAGCATCTGTTCCGGTGATGCTGTGGTAAGGAATCCTCCTGCCAAGCAGGAAACATGCGTTCAATCCCTGGTCCGGGGAGATCCCCTGGAGGAGGAAATGGCAACCCACTTCAGTGTTCTTGTCTGGGAAATCCCCATGGACAGGAGCCTGGCGGGCTACGGTCCATGGGGTCGCAAAGAGTCGGGCACAACTGAGCGACCAACAACAACAGTATCCCCCCAAAGCCCAAGCATGAGGGACCCTCGCGTCTGGGCCCGGCCCCCGAGCAGGACCTCCTCATTTATGAAGGCACATTGGCTTGAGGACAGACTCACATGAACTAGTCATCTCATCCACAAGATTTCCTCCAGCACCTAGTGCGTGCCAGGTTGGAAATGACCAGTGAGATCCAAAGACATGGCTTTTATCCTTTTGGAGCTGAGGCATGAAGGTTTAGACGTAGCTGGAAGAGAGCACCAGGCAGAGGGGATGGAGTGTGCAAAGGCCCAGGGGCAGGTGCCAGCTCACTGGGTGTGAGGCTGGAGCCAAGGGAGAGGGTGTGTGTGCGAAGTCACTTCAGCTGCGTCTGACTCTTTGCAACCGCATGGACTACACCACTCCAGGCTCCTCTGCCCATGGGATTCTCCAGGCAAGAACACTCAAGTGGGCTGCGGTGCCCCCCTCCAGGGGATCTTCCCGACCCAGGGATCGAGCCCGCGCCTCTCACGCCTCCTGCATCCGCAGGCAGGTTGTTTACCAATAGCGCCACCGGGGGTGCGTGAGTGGGAGGGGCGAGGCGGGCGGAGGCCGAGACCGTAAGGGTTTATGGGCGTGGTGAAGAGTTTGGTGCCAACCTCTCTCTCTCTCGTTAAAGATGTTTATTTATTCGCGTGGCTGCATCGGGTCTTGGCGGCGCCAGGCAGGACCTTCGGTCTTCAGTGTGGCATGTGGGATCCTGAGTTGTCTCTTGTGGGGTCTAGCTCCCTGACCAGGGGACTGAACCCCAGCCCCTGCACGGGCAACACGGAGTCCTAACCACCGGGCCGCCAGGAAAGTCCCTGCTGCTTATTTCTTAAGCAGCGAGGAGCCAGGGTTTCCGCCTCCTTAGACCAAGTGACTCAGCTTGAAACGTCAGTGACGTTGGGTTTGAGTCCTGGCTCTGCTTCCTGACCCAGCCGCACCCTGCCCCCCTCTGTGTGAGGGCAGGTAGGTTGTGTTCGGTGGTGCAGGAAGGAGGAGATCTGAAGGGGAAGCTTAGCGGGGTGTCCGGAGGCTGGCTCAGCTGCCCGGTGGGCACCACGCTGTGCAGCCCGCCTAGGGCTGGAGGGCCAGGCTGCAGTGCTCCAGCGGGACGGCAGGGGGCGACGGCCGCTCGGCGGCGGCGCGTGGGCCGTCCGGTCCGCTTGGGGCTGGAGGGCCAGGCTGCAGTGCTCCAGCGGGACGGCAGGGGGCGACGGCCGCTCGGCGGCGGCGCGTGGGCCGTCCGGTCCGCTTGGGGCTGGAGGGCCAGGCTGCAGTGCTCCAGCGGGACGGCAGGGGGCGACGGCCGCTCGGCGGCGGCGCGTGGGCCGTCCGGTCCGCTTGGGGCTGGAGGGCCAGGCTGCAGTGCTCCAGCGGGACGGCAGGGGGCGACGGCCGCTCGGCGGCGGCGCGTGGGCCGTCCGGTCCGCTTGGGGCTGGAGGGCCAGGCTGCAGTGCTCCAGCGGGACGGCAGGGGGCGACGGCCGCTCGGCGGCGGCGCGTGGGCCGTCCGGTCCGCTTGGGGCTGGAGGGCCAGGCTGCAGTGCTCCAGCGGGACGGCAGGGGGCGACGGCCGCTCGGCGGCGGCGCGTGGGCCGTCCGGTCCGCTTGGGGCTGGAGGGCCAGGCTGCAGTGCTCCAGCGGGACGGCAGGGGGCGACGGCCGCTCGGCGGCGGCGCGTGGGCCGTCCGGTCCGCTTGGGGCTGGAGGGCCAGGCTGCAGTGCTCCAGCGGGACGGCAGGGGGCGACGGCCGCTCGGCGGCGGCGCGTGGGCCGTCCGGTCCGCTTGGGGCTGGAGGGCCAGGCTGCAGTGCTCCAGCGGGACGGCAGGGGGCGACGGCCGCTCGGCGGCGGCGCGTGGGCCGTCCGGTCCGCTTGGGGCTGGAGGGCCAGGCTGCAGTGCTCCAGCGGGACGGCAGGGGGCGACGGCCGCTCGGCGGCGGCGCGTGGGCCGTCCGGTCCGCTTGGGGCTGGAGGGCCAGGCTGCAGTGCTCCAGCGGGACGGCAGGGGGCGACGGCCGCTCGGTGGCGGCGGGCGGGCTGGCCCCCCGGGGCCCGCGCGGGACCGGAGGGGTCGGGGCGGCACTGGTCAGGCCAAAGTGGGGCCGCGCCTCCCGCCGCTCTCCGCGGCTCCCCAAGTGGCGCCCGGACCGCCGGTTCAGCGGCCCCCGCCCTCAGTTGCCGGCTCTCCGTCTTTCATCCCTCCGGGACCATCCATCAGCTGTGACCTGAGCTGACGTTTTAAGCCGATCTAAATTTGCCACCCAGCCCGACCAGAGGACAGCTGGGCAAGACCAGCCCCTGCAGGGGAGCACTGGGGTGCAGACCCCCGCTCCCCCGCCCCGGCCAGCGTGATGCGGGTGACGAGACCCCTCGCGGGCGGGCGGGCGCGCACTGGCGCCCTGAGTGCCTAGGGACCGTTGGTCCAGCCAGGCCGGGGCCCCCAGGAGGCCTGCAGGCCTGGCAGCGCTTCCCCTGCCCCCTACCCCTGGGTCCCCGCTCCTGGCAGTGGGGCTGGGAGCACCGCGCAGCTGATGTGCGAAGACGTGTCCTTCCGGCCGGGAGCTGCGTTCCAGGGCGGGATTGCTCACACTTGAGCCATCGCTGTCCCCGCTTGGGTGCCCACGGGCAGGGCCGAGCCTCGGGAGAGGCCCCCTGGAAGTCCCTGGGACAGGGCACCGCGGGAGGGGAAGGAGGAGTCCTGCGAGAGGTCCCCGCGCTGCGCTTCCGTGTGGTCACCCTTCACCAGGGTGATAATTACTGCAGACGTGCCTGAAAGGGAACAAATTGCTGTGTGCTTGTAATTATAAATTGCATTTCTGACACTCCAGGGGTTTCCAAACCTTCATATCTGTGCTGTTTACACATAGTTTACAGTCGTTTATGGAAATTACCAGCGAGGCCAGAGCTGTCTGTGGGTCGTGCTTCCTAAGAGATGCTCAGGGTGGCTGTGCTCTGGGAGTCCCCGGGAGACCCGGCCTGAGCCACGAGCTCCACTCCTGTGTCGTGGACTCAGGTTCTCTCTGCAGCCCAAGACTTTTCACACGTGGACCCCCAGGCTGGAATCCCGGCTCTGCACCGACCAGCTTGGGGGCCACCAGCCACGAAGCCCTCCGTGTCCCGGTTTCCTTACCTGGACTAAGTAACGGGGCTGGATAACCGGCTCAGATACCGCGGCATCCGGCGGCAGGCCCTCGGCCTTGGTGCCCAAGGTGCTCCTTGGGCCTGTCGTCCTCTGTTCAGGATGCCGGGAGGCCCACATCCCTGGAGGAGGGGACCCTGGCCTTGGAACCCTGCCTCCCGTCCCCCTGGCAACCAGGCAGCCCTCCCCGGCCTTCGGGGGCGTGACCTCATCTTGGTGTTATTTCTTGGTGCAAAGAGTATATTCTCAGATCCCTGGGTTTCTGTTAGTGTGAGACGCAGGCCACAGGTGGGCGTGGAACGATTCCAGGTGAGCCACGGATGCTACATTCGGTGACGTGGAACTTTCAGATGTACCCTGCCCCAGGAGAACGCTGTTCCCCTCCAGGCTCTTTCAGCCCCTCCGATTAGATTACAGATTACACATTACACCGAATGTCTCTTTCACGCCTCTTTATCACTCCAAAAACGCTTAACTATAGGTCCTTCTTTTCTAGGAAGTAATATGTTTCATAGGAACTAGCGTATAAAAAAGGCTGCAAGACAGACAGTGAGCACGCCCCTCCCCAGCCCCCAGAGGTAGTCCTCATCCAGAGATATGTCTGTCAGGGTGTGTGTGTGTGTGTCTGTGTGTGTGTGTTCCCCTTCCTCGTAATACATCTTGTATCTCATTCCATATCAGAATACAGCAAGCATCCTTCTGTTTTATAGCTGCCGTCTGTAACATGGATTTTCTATACTTTTAATCTCTGTTTTAAACAAAGCCAGAGCGAGCCTCGAGCACAGGCCTTCTGCTGATAACAAGCTCTGAGCAAGGTTTTATAACAGTGTTTGGTTTGGTGATTTACTTTTATGACAAAATTCAATATATGCTCAGCACGAATGACTTTTCGCTGATGGAACAGATATAGTGTGTGCTGATATACAGAGTACTGTTAAGTAATTGGCACACAGGTGCCATGTGGCTGCTTGGAAAACTAACCTGGGGATAAATCCAGGCCCCTTCTGCCGGCTCCCCTGTCCCTCCATCACCCTCCTATAAAATGAAGCCCCTGAGCTATCCTCCAGCCTCATTCCTCACCGCTCACCCATCCCCACACTTCACGCCCCCTTATAGGCCGTCCCTGTACCCGGAGTGCCCTGCAGTGAGTTCCCATTTGTGCCGCAGATCCCAGTCCAGGCTCACCTGCTCCAGGAAGCCCTCCCTGATGCCGCCGTCCCTCCGCCCGCAGTTGCTCCTGCCCCTGCGCAATCGCATGACTGCACTGGGTGCACCTCAGTTCCCTGGAGCAGCACAGGGGTCCTCAGACTCCCGCAGATGTCAGACTCACTGCAGGGTGAGAATGCGCATCGCCCGGAATTCCCCCCGGGACTGCAGCTGCTGCTGCTGCTGCTGCTGCTGCTGCTGCTGCTGCTGGGACCACACTCTTGAGTCTCTCACTGGTGGAGGGCAAGTCGCCGGCTGAGTGTCAGCATCCCTGTGTTCTCAGCTCACGCCGTCATTAGCAGGCTGTGTGTCTTTGCACAAATTACACCTTCTCTGGGTTTTGGGGGCCTCCGTAAGAAACTGAGATGTGAGCCCGCCTTGTCGGGCGAGTATCGCGATCGTGTGAACTTGTGTGTGGAAACTGGGCTGGCACCAACCAGTGTGGGTTGCTTCCTTCCAGCCCCCTGCCATGCAACTTACCGAGGGCAGGGCCTGCGTCTGTTGTGTCTCGGACCCTCTGCCACGCCTGGCCTGTGCCTGGCGGGCCCTCACTGCCCACATTCAGGAAGGCACCTGTGCCCAGTTATCAGTTGATTCAACTAGTGAGTCAGACATTGCACCTGCCCTATGCCTGCTGACTCCAAGTCTGTGGAGCTGGGTCAAGCTGGATGAAGTCTTCCTCCCGCTGGGACCAGTGAAAGTGCAAGTTGCTCAGTCGTGTCCAACTCTTTGCGACCCCACGGACTATACAGTCCATGGGATTCTCCAGGCCAGAATACTGCAGTGGGTAGCCGTTCCCTTCTCCAGGGGATCTTCCCAACCCAGGGATCGAACCCAGGTCTCCCACATTGCGGGCAGATTCTTTACCAGCTGAGCCACAGGGGAAGCCNGATTCTCCAGGCCAGAATACTGCAGTGGGTAGCCGTTCCCTTCTCCAGGGGATCTTCCCAACCCAGGGATCGAACCCAGGTCTCCCACATTGCGGGCAGATTCTTTACCAGCTGAGCCACAGGGGAAGCCCAAGGACCAGGGAAGGGGTTGGTTAAATCAATAGCATAAAACAGATCACAGCGGGGAATGTTTAACCCACTTAAGAGAAGCTGTCGTTTGGGGAGCACTTAGAGGCGTCCGTTTGCAAACCAGGCATCGGAGCAGTTGGTGTTGTAATAAATGAACGCATCTATTCATTAAAGCAGAGGGCCGCTGGGGCTCGCCTGTGGATGCAGCAAGGATAGGAATCCATGCTGCCAGCAGGGTGGGCCACGCAGGGCAAGGCCTCACCACCCCCCTTTACCCGCTTGGTGCAGCTGGCCCCCAGTGAAGCGCAGCAACTGGGAAAGAAACCCACATACGTCAGGAACGGTCGTTCACTTTGCCCCCGGGGGTTCCTCTTTTTAGAATCGCTTTATCTCACAGGTTCCTTAAGTTATGAGCATCACCCTGGTTATGAGAATCAGTTTTTCTGAAGATCAGTTTCATGTGAAGAGGGGCGTTGGCTGAGATCAAATAGGACCAGCCTGGCCTCGTGCTGGCCCTAAACCAGAGTAAACCCGGTTCAACATGACCCTTCAGCTTATCACAGATTTCCTGAGCACCTACTGCCCACCAGGCACCTTCCGGATGCTGGGGACTCCCTGGTGACGTGTCATTCCTGTGGAGGAGGGACAGTAAACCAGGTAGCAAGTAACTGAGCCAGATAACCAGGTGGAGATGGACTTTAAGGGTGATTAGACCAGGCGGAGGGGCTTCCCCAATGGCTCAGAGATAAAAAATCCTCTTGCAATGCAGGAGACATAGGTGCCAGGGGTTCGATCCCTGAGTCGGGAAGATCCCCTGGAGGAGGGCATGGCAACCCACTCCGATAGTCTTGCCTGGAGAATCCCACAGACAGAGGAGTCTGGCGGGCTACAGTCCAGAGTGTTACAAGAGTCGGACACGACTGAGGTGACTTAGCACGCACGCAGACAGGATGGGGAGAGTGAGGCCGTGCTTTATCTGGGGGTGGCCTGGGCTGTTCTCAGGCACAGAGCGGGCTCAGGCCAGCCGTGGACGTACCGGAGCGTTTCCTAGAGCTTGTCCCCAGGGGAGGGACTCGGTGCAAGTGTCGTGGGTCACGTCCCCCGCTCTCGAGGATCTGGCGTCTTTGCGCCGCCAACCAGGAGGAGAGGGCTGAGCGTGGTGGGCTGTGGTGGGGGCGCCAGTGGTCATGTCCTGGGGCTGGCGGGGAGAGGGTGGCGAGCAGTGCCATTCTGGCGCTGATGGGGGTCAAGGAAGAGCCTGTCACTGGTGTAGGCAGTTCAACTTGTTGCTTCTAAGTTTCTTCCTGATATTGTCAGGCCCCTAGAATCTGCAAGAAATCTGGCAAATGGCCCTTTCCCGTCCACTTGAACAGACTCCTAACTCTGGTAGCTGCAGCACGTGGTAGCCATAGGCCTTTCGCCCACGGACTCTATCTCCAGGGCTTCAGGACAAGCAGTCCGTATCATCCGTCTGGACCCAGCATTCGGACAGGGAGAAGGTACGTCCCCAGGAGCAGCTAGCCCGGGGAGGAATGCAGTGGGCATGTTCTCATCTGTGGCCACCACTCCCATCTTCCTTTACTTCTGCAGCAAACCAACATCTGCTGTGCCAGGGGCTGGTGGGGGAGGCAGGTGCTCCAGGGACCCAGGCTCGGAGGGCTTCTTGGAGGAAGTGATCGTTGCTGGCTGTTTTGTCCACTCCATCAGTCACCAGGCGCCACTGGGCATCACGCGGCCGCTCCTTGGAGCAACCCTTTCCTGGTGTGGGGTTTCCTCTTCCTTGCCCCTGGGTCCCAACCACGTGGTTCTGTGGTCTGCAGCCCTCGTCGAGGAGCTCTCCCAGGCCCTTACAGGATCATTCACCCATTTGTCACCCGTTAGCATCTAACAACTGCATCCAACGTTTATTGTCCTTTTAAGCACTGCTGATACCTCCGGCCATGACGGTTCCCTCTGTCTGGGGCATCCTTTGCCAGAGCGCTGGGAAGGAGGCGCTAAGGAAAAGATGCCTAGTTCGTGGCTGCACCCCGCACTGACCTGGGGACTCAGGTCCCTCGTCTGAACAGTGGGCAGCAGCACCCAGTCACCATGGCCCCTTCTGGCTCTCGGGTTCTAGGGTGTGCTCACATTAAGGCCACTTTCATCTCACTGTCGTGGTCTGGCCTTGGCCAGCCCACATCCCAGTGAGTTTTCTGTGGTTGGACTTAAAATTCCTCTGGCATGGTGACAGGTGTCTGAAAGCAGGCCAGTTACGTGCAGCAATGGCCACATCTGAGCCCGTCGCCGGGAAAATGACAGAGAGCCGCTTGAGGCCTGCAAGACGTAATCAGTCGCTTTCAACTTTGTTGTGACACGGAAGTATCCTTAGGCAGTACAGAACTGAGTGAGTGTGACTGCGTTCCAATAAAACTTTATTCAAAAAAGCAGACGGGGCGAGACCTGCCTCCCAGGCCTAAATTTGCCTTTGACTGATTCAGCTGAGCACCTCGGTGTTCCAGGCCCATAGCAGGCACAGGGAATGCTATAGAGAAGGACGCAGGCCCAGCTCTGCCCGGAAGGACAGCACAGCTCTTGGCTGTGATGGGAGAGCAAGGGCAGGGGACTTTGATGGCGGGCAAGTCTGGGTGAGTTTCTGGGGGAGGTCGCATCAAAAGCTGAAACCCAAATCCTAGCTGTGAGCCAGCACCGTGGAGGGTGTTGCTGGAGACTGGAGCCAGACCAGACGATGCAGGAGGTCTGTGGGACAGGGACTGCGAAGGTCCGCCTTTGGGGGCGTAGGTGCCTCAGGTCTGGTCAAAGGAGAGCAGGAAGGCTGTGGATAATGGGGAGGTGGGGACTGTCAGAAGTCCAGGAAGGGGGTGAAGTCAAGTTGTGGGTGGGCGTGTGAAAGAGGCCAAGGCGAGTAGATCAGCGGTGAAGCTTAGGACGACACAGTGAAACGAAGCATTTTCATTCCTTTCTTGCCTTGTAGGCAGGCTCCTACTCACCCCTCAAGGCCCCAGCCTAAATGCCCCTTCATCTTTGGAGCCTCTTGTCGGGCAGAGTGACAAGCTACTTTCTCCAGACTGTCATCGCATCATACACAGAGCACTGTCTCCCCATCTGTGCCTCAAAGCACGGGCCTGGAGTAAGCACTAACACGTGCTTAAACGAAAGGGCAGGGTGAATTGATTAATTAGCCAGGGGAGAGGTGGGTGATGAGCCTCCCTTTACAGTCGAGGAAGCAGAGGCTCAGAAGCCTAGACACTTTGCCCAGATGGCACGTGTGAGATTTCTTGCCTGGTCTGGTCATTTCCACTCCGCAGATAAATTGGCTTTCTCCACCTCTCCAGGCTGGAACTTCTCTCACTCGCCTCACGATTCCTTGAATTATTAATCTGTGAGGCAGTTGACAGAGCAGAAGCAAAAGGCACACTCTGCAGGAAGAGAAAACAAGAGAACGAAGAGGCGTCTGGTTTCTTGAGACTCCATCCTCTGCAGTCCAAATGCTAGCAGGGAAATTCAATGCCCTTTCTCCAAATCCCAGCCGGAACTCTGTCGCCAAGACTGTCCTGGCGGGCGGCAAGGCCCCGGGCCTGGAGGAGCGCCTGGAATCCTTGGAGAATCCAGGTTGTGAGCCGTGTCTGGAGCGCTCCACAGCTGAGGGGAACTCTCTTGGCCCCATTTATTACAGCCTATTTTTAGAGGGCAAGCCAGGCTGGGGTGGGAGTTCTCCACCCCACTCCCCAAAAGAACCATTTCCACCCTGCCAACTGTGTCCCTGCCCATCTCCCCACCCCCAGCCAGGCTGCCGGGAAGGTCTTCTTCCAGAGCCCTGGGTGGCGGGCTCCAGTCATCTCTGTCCCAGCCCTCCCAGTGGTGGTCAGGTGATACACCTCACTGTGGTTTTGATTCACATTCCCCTGATGGTCCGTGATGCTGGGCCTCTTTTCATGTGCTTATTGGCCGTTCATATATCTTCTCTGGAGAAATACCTGTTTGGATCCTTTGCCCATTGTTAACAATTCTTGTTTATTTATTTGGCCACCCTGGGTCCTCACAGCTGACCTGTGGGCTTTCTCGTGCTGCGGCGCACGGGGGCTCCTCTGTGGTGTGCACGCTTCTCATCGAGGTGGCGTCTGCTGTTGCGGAGCACAGCTCTCTGCACAGGCTCAGGGGTTGCAGCTTGCAGGCTTTAGAGCACAGTCTCAGTAGCTGGGGTGCACGCGCTCGGTTGCCATGAGGTATGTGAACTCTTCCTGGACCAGGGATTGAACCTGTGTCTCCTGTATTGGCAGGCGGATGCTTATCCCCTGCACCACCAGGGAAATCCCCTTTGCCCATTTTTAAATTGGGTTATTTGCCACTTTATTGTTGAGTTGTAAGCATCCTTTGTCTAACACGGATTGTTGTTGGTGTTGTTCAGTTGCTAGGTCGTGTCCAACTCTTTGTGACCCTGTGGACTGCAGCCCGCCAGGCTCCTCTGTCCTCCACTGTCTCGCTGAGTTTGCTCAAATTTATTGAACAAATGAATTCATTGTTCATTGAGTCGGTGATGCTATCTAACCATCTCATCCTCTGCCGCCCTCTTTTCCTTCCGCCTTCAATCTTTCCCAGCATCAGGGTCTTTTCCAGTGAGTCGGCTCTTCCCATTGGGTGGCCAAATTATTGAAGCTTCAGTTTCAGCATCACTCCTTCCGATGAGTATTCAGAGTTGATTTCCTTTAGGATTGACTGGTTTGATCTCCTTACAGTCCAAGGGACTTTCAAGAGTCTTCTCCAGCACTAGAGTTGGAAAGCATGATTCTTCAGCACTCAGCCTTCTTTATGGTGCAGCTCTCACATCTATACATGGCCACTGGAGAAACCACAGCTCTGACCGTATGGACCTTTGTCAGCAAAGTGATGTCTCTGGTCTGTAATATGCTCTCCAGCTTTGTCGTAGCTTTTCTCCCAGGAAGCAAGCGTCTTTTAACTTCATGGCTGCAGTCACCGTCTGCAGTGATTTTGAAGCCCAAGAAAATAAAGCCTGCCACTGCTTCCACTTGTCCCCCTTCTATTTGCCGTGAAGTGATAGGATCGGATGCCATGATGTTAGTTTTTTGAATGTTGAGTTTCAAGCCAGCTTTTTCACATGCTAGACCTTATCAGATGCATAATTTGAAGAGTTTCCCCCATTCTGTCTTCATTTATTTTTAATGTATCAAAGAAAACATCAGAAGTGAAGAGGAGGGGTGTGGAGATGGGCTGTGCATTCCTGCCCAGCCTCTTGCCCGGGAGCCCTCGGGTACTAAACTGGCCCTGGGGCCTGTCCCTTGCGGAGCTGCAGGCTGAGCCAGCGCAGTCCTCCTCCTTCACTGTTCCTCACCCGCCCCAGGTCCCTGTCTGGGAATCATGCTCCTCATTGGCCCCCCTGCAAATGAAAGATTCAAAAGGGCACCTGAAGAAGCCCCTGCATGCGTGGCGTCCCACAGCTTCCGCCCCCTGCTGCCCTGCCAGCTGCCTGGCCCTCCAGGAGATGTACCTGAGGATGGGGCGGCCCTGGAGAGGAGGGGCTCTGATCCTGTCTGTCAGCTTGGGGAG
>SJYA01009552.1:0-14784 GCA_006410615.1 Neotragus moschatus
TCATGTAAGAAACGAATCGCCAGTCTATGTTTGATACAGGATACAGGATGCTTGGGACTGGTGCACGGGAATGATCCAGAGAGTTGTTATGGGGTGGGAGGTTGGGGGGGTGGTTCAAGATTGGGAACTCATGTACACCTGAGATGGAAAATAATAATAATAATAAAACACAGAGTGACTTCCTAGTCTGGAAAAAAGAACACATTTCCAGTTATAGAAGAGGTTTTTACGTGCTAAATTATATTTGCAGCTTATTTCCATTTTTATTTTGTTTAGCTTTTCCAATTTTTAATGTTTCTTAATGCAATATATGCACAATGTTAAAATAAAGCAATAAATGAGAAAAAAAAAAAAGAGACCACCTCAAAACCTTAAATGATTTTCAAAAGTTATTGGGTGATATCAATTGGCTATGCCCAGTACTTAAAATTCCTACTTATCAATTACGACATTTGTTTTCTACTTTAAAAAGAGGCACAGCTCTGGATAGCCCCTGGACATTAACCCCATTGGCTTTACAGGAACTGCAATTTGTTGAACAGCGACTTAATGACGGCTTTTTGACTTATTTACATTCGTCTCAACCCATTTCATTAACAATATTTCATACCCCTTATTTTCCGTATGGCGTAATTCCTCACACACACACAAAAAAAAGGATTAATAAAATAGGTTTTCTTACCTAACAGCTTTTCCAAAAAATTGACTATGTATATGGATAAATTAGCATTTCTTATACAAAAAGGTCATCATCATATTCTACAATTGTCAGAGAATGAACCACACCAGATTGTTACTCAATTAACAACTGCTCAAATATCTCAATGTTTACAATTTAATGAAAACTGGCAAATTTCTCTTGCCTCATTTCCTGGTTTGTTTTCTAATCACTATCTGTCATCTAAATTGATTGATTTTCTTTGGACTAACTCTATGATATCTCAATCCCCAATTTCAGAAGTTCCAGTCAGAGGACCCACTATTTTTACTGATGCAAATAAAAATACTGCTGGATATTGGACCCCAGAAAGCTCTAAGGTTCTCTCCCACACATTTTCTTCTGTACAACCTGCTGAGCTCTGGGCTATTTATTTAGTTTTGTAAGATTTTCCCCAACTTCCTATTAATATTGTTTCAGATTCTCAATATGCTGTTCTCTCTTGTTTACAGCTTCCCCATGTCTCCCTTCCACTGACCCTTAAAACAGCCATTGATAAATTGTTTTACCAAGTATAACAATTACTTTTGCAGCATTCAGAGTTAATCTTCTTCACTCACATCCGTGCACATTCTGCCCTCCCTGGACCATTATCATTCAGAAATGCTACAATTGATGCATTACTTTATCCTATAAAAGCAGCAAAACAAAAACATCTCTTGCAGCATACTAATTCCAAAGGGTTACAAAAATCTCATGCTATTACTCAAAAACAAGCTCAAAATATTGTTCATTTTTGTTCCACATGTACACCCTTTGCTTTGACATTTACCCCCATCAGTGTCAATATAAGAAGACAACAAGCAAATTAGATATGGCAAATGGATGTAATTTATATTTCTTCTTTCAGACAACAAAAATGTGTCCATCATACTATAGATACTTACACACACTTTCAATGGGCCACTGCATTACATTCTGAAAAGGCTGATGCTGTTATTACTCTTTTGTTGTCTTGTTTTGCAGTTATGGGAGTACCAAATAAATTAAAAACTGATAATGCACCTGCTTATCAATCTGAAAAATTAGCTCATTTCTTATCCCGATACCATATAACTCATACTTTTGGTATTTCTTATAATAGTCAAGGACAAGCTATCACTGAAAGGGCTAATCATAACTTGCGTGATTATCTTGAATAAATAAAAAAGGGGGAACAGGAGAGATTTATGAAACCCAAAGACATTTTGAATAAAACCTTACTTACCCTAAATTTTTTGAATATTTGGAGCAAGGGAAATCTATCAGCAGCTGAGTTGCATTTTCAAAGGAAAGAAGAGGATAAGAAGATCTTGAATACACCCATTTGGTATAAAGATAAAGAGAAGGGTTGGATCCCAGCATCATTAATATATTTGGGATGAGGATATGCTTTCATATCTGTTAATAATTACAGGTTTTGGATCCCAGCGCAATTGATCAAAGTCAACAATGGCTGATCCCTTTGTTCAAAAATTCGAAGAGCTTACTATGCAGAGAAGCTTTACTTTCCTTACAAGGGTAGCAACACCTCCTACATGGGGTCAAATGAAGTTGACCCAGGAAGCTGGAAAGACATTAATGAAGGCAGGGCAACCTCTGAATCCTACCAGTCTTTTGCTTGCCATGATGGCGGTGGTGACATGTCAGGTAATCGGTGTATTGGCAAGTAATTATACTTATTGGGCATATACACCTAATCCCCCATTCGTAAGAGCAGTTTCCTGGGGGGAGCCAGAAGTGCAGGTATGCACCAATGAGACTGCCTTCTTTCCCCCGCCAGCTTTCTGGGGAATAGAACAATTATCTCATCATAATCAACAATACAATGTTAATAATTTGACCATTGCAGTGGAAGGTATTCCTTTGTGCATAGGAGGGCACCCCTTTTGTCTGTCCATCAAGGAACATTCTCATCATTCCTATAATACGTGGGGGGTAAAGTATAATAACTATCATTTTGCTACCTTTACTGTGCTTGTTTCCATCAGGGGATTTAACACCTCAGCAGAACTGATAGACATTCGTAATGAAATAACCATGTCGCTTTGTCCTGTTAACTTTTTTGCTCCTTCTCTAGAATCTTTGGAATGGGAATGTTGCCGAGGTCATTGACCCTTTAAAGTTATGAATTATTCTGGGTCTATCATTGTAGATTGGAGCCCAGATCATGGGCAATTTTTAGAAAAATGGTCTAACAAATCTCTTATATGGCATCGTGTTAATGGTACCTTGATGGGCAATGGTAATGAAGCAGTTAAATGGCAGCAATTTGCACTTGTTCCTCCTCAATTAAAATTGCAAGAATATTGGCACATTCAAGGGGATATTTGGAAACTATGGGAAGTTTCTGGTAATCTCACTATATGGTCAGGGAACTATACCTTGGATATTAATGACTCTTCAGGTCCATTTCATGTTAATTTACATTTTAATAAGTCTTATTCTGCCATGGCATGTGTAAAGTATCATTTTGCATTGTTATATGGAAATTGGACCTGGAATGATACTGTGGGGTCTGTGTTATGTGATCATTGTAATCTAACTCAATGTGTAAATCGGTCCTGGTGGAAGAAATTTGAAAGGCAAGCCAATAAGTCCAATTTCTCATTGATAATTGTTGAGGCTTGGACAAAAGTATGGCTATCTATAAATCTGACTCGGCCATGGTCAGATTCTTTTGCTGTTTCTCACTTAGTAACTGCTGTACAGACTTTGCTACATCGATCTCGAAGTATGCTTGGTGTGGTCATTGCTTCGATTCTAGCAGTGGTGTCAGTAACTGCAACAGCAGTGGTGGCAGGCATTGCTTTACACCAAGGAATTCAAACAGCTGATTTTGTCCGGAATTGGCATAAAGACTCTCATTTATTATGGCAACAACAGCGAGATTTGGATGTACAACTTGCTACCGACGTGCTCCTTCAACACACTGTTTTCCAGCTTGGAGATCAATTAACTGTTTTATCCACTAGAAGTGTGTTGAAATGTGATTGGAATTCTTCTCAGTTTTGTATAACACCTGTACCATTTAACATGAGTGAAGGATGGGAAAAAGTAAAACGATCTTTGACTGGGCATCAAAATCTCACTATGGAGATTATGGACCTGAAACGACAAATTTTGTCTACTTTTAGCAAAACTTTACTAATATTACGGGGTCTGATTTGTTGAAAAGTCTTCAAGAGGGAATGAATAACTTAAATCCATTAGGGCATGTATCCACACTACTTGGGACTACATTTGAGATCACTGTGTTTATATTACTTTTGTGTTGTGTTGCTTTTCTAGTCTTCCAGTGATGGCGGAAAGGGAAACAAATAAAGTGCGAAGCAAAAAAGATCCAGACCATGCTACAATTTATTAAAGCAAATAAAAAAGGGGGAGATGAAGGAACTTAATGCGGCCACAATAGGGAAGCAGAGATGCGCCTGCAAACGGGACTGTCTGCTCAGGCAGAGCATGCTTGCAAACAAGATGTTCTGCCAAGGAGTCTGGACACAGCTCTGAGATTAATAGTCCCTTGCAAACGAGGGAACGTTCCCTTCTTGCGATAAGGAGGAAGAAAGGGCTCTGGACGGACTCTGCAGTAAACAGGAATTTCACTCCCTTTACTGTATAACATTTATGCACATGCGCTGTACTGAAAAGACTTAGTCATGCGGTTTGGAATTACACCAAGGGGGCTTTTATAAAAATAAACCGCAGCCTGTTTGCGCAGTTCTTTTTCCTCCAGCCGGAGTTGTGTCTTTGTCTGTCTTTTGTGTGTGTCTTGTCTTTGTGTCATTTCGCTCACAACACCTCAGTGCTCCTCTCGAGTGGAGACAGGAATGTCAGGGGTTCTTGAGTTGCAGCAAGGGTGTGAAGGACCCTTTTGAGGTTCAAAAGGGGAGATGTGATTGCCCTGGAGATGTCGCAGGGGAAAATGGCCTCATCTCGCCTGGAGGAGAGAATCTCCTCTTTTCTCCCAAGTTGCCACAGGTCCCTCTTGAGTTATATTGGGGACCTCAGGGACCCGCTCATGTGGCATCAAGAAAGGCCAGTCTTCATGTGAGTTGTAAGGGGCCTATCCGGATTCCTCTTAAGTCGGTGCCGGACTTAAGACCTCATCTTGAGCTGATGCCGGACCTGAGGTTTCCTCTTCTGGGCTGACATGGAACTTGAGGTTCCTCTGGAGTCTCCAAAAGGGATTCAGGCTTCGTCTCGAGTGGAGACCTGCACCTGCACTTTCCTTCCAAGATGTAGACGCAGTGTCAGACTTGCAGTAGAGTTGACACAGGCATCTGTGGCTTTCCCTCGAGGTGCAACAGGGCTGTCACATGTGCCACCATGGTGTGAGTCGGTACTCGAGGTGACAGTCAAGGCAGTGCAAGGAAACCAGGTTCATCTGGAGTAGACTGAGACATTCGCGGGTCTTTTGGAATGGTGGCACGACCCCTGGAGTGCCTCCCGACTTTCCTGTTGAGAGTGCCTCCTCCTGAGATGCGACGGGGAGGCAAGGAATCCTTTTCCAATGAAGCAGGGAAAAGGATTCCTCATCTTGAGCTGAAGAGGGGACAGTGGGGCTCCTCTTGAGTTGTGGCGGGACCCTCAGTGTTCCTCTAGAATGGAGACAGGTGTGTCAGGGGACTTCTTGAGTTGCAAAAAGGGTGTGAAGGACCCTTTCGAGGTACAGAAGGGGAGTGTGTTTTCCCACAAGACGCCGCATCAGAAAAGGGCCTCATCTCGCCTGGAGGGAAGAATCTCCTGGTTTTTCTCGAGTTGTGGCAGGTCCCTCTCGAGTTAAGATGGGGACACTAGGGACCTGCTAGTGTGGCCTCAAGAAAGGCCAGGCTGCATGTGAGTTGTGATAGGCCTCTCAGGATTCCTCTCCAGTGGGTGATGGGTCCTAAGTCTTCGTCTGGAGCTAAGGCCAGAACCTGAGGTTTCCTCTCCAGTGCTGACATGGATCTTGGGCTTCCTCTGGAGTCTCCACAGGGGAGTCAGGCCTCCTCTCAAGTGGAGACATGCACGTCTGCTTTTGTCCTGAGCTGTAGCAGCAGTGTCAGTCTTCTGTTGAGTTGACACAGGGATCTGTGTCTTTCCCTCGAGGTACCACAGGGCCGTCACAAGTGCCACCATGGTGTGAGTCGATACTCGGGGTGACAGTCGAGGCAGTGCAGGGAAATCAGGTTCATCTGGAGTGAACAGAGACATTTGGGGGTCTTTTGGAATGATGACCCATCCCTGGAATACATCACGACTTTCCTGTTCAGAGCCCCTCATCCTGAGACACAACGGGAATGCCAGGAATCCTTTCCCGAAGAAGCAGAGAAAGGAACCCTCATCTCGAGCTGAGGAGGGGCCAACGGGGCTCCTCTTGAATTGTGGTGGGACCCTCGGTGTTCCTCTCGAGTGGAGACAGGGATGTCTGGGAACTTGAGTTGCAGCAAGGGTGTGAAGGACCCTTTTGAGGTCCAAAAGGGGACGTGTGATTTCCCTCGAGATGCCGCAGGGGAAAATGACCTCATCTCGCATGGAGGGGAGAAGCTCCTTGTTTTTCTCGAGTTGTGGCAGGTCCCTCTCGAATTATGACTGGGACCTCAGGGACCACGCCTGTTGCCTTAAGAAAGGCAAGTCTCCATGTGAGTTATGACGGGCCTCTCGGGATCCCTCTCCCGTCGGTCCCTGGTCCTAAGTCCTCATCTGGAGCTGAGGCCGAACCTGAGGTTTCCTCTCCAGTGCTGACATGGATCTTGGGGTTCCTCTGTAGTCTCCACAGGGAAGTCAGATCTCGTCTCGAGTGGAGACATGCACGTCTGATTTCCTCCCAAGCTGTAGAAGCAGTGTCAGGCTTCCCGGTGAGTTGACACAGGGATCTGTGGCTTTCCTCGAGGTGCCACAGGGCTGTCCCATGTTCCACCACGATCTGAGTCGATACTCGGTGTTTCAGTCGAGCCAGTGCAGGGAAATCAGGTTCATCTGGAGTGGACTGAGACATCTGGGGGTCTTTTGGAATGGTGGCACGACCCCTGGACTTCCTCTCGACTTTTCAGTTGAGAGAGCCTCTTCCTGAGATGTGATGGGAACGCCAGAAATCCTTTCCCGACATGGCAGGGGAAGAACCCCTCATCTTGAGCTGAGGAGGGGACAACGTGGCTCCTCTTGAGTTTTGGTGGGACCCTCGGTGATCCTCTTGAGTGGAGACGGGTGTGTCGGGAACGTCTTGAGTTGCAGCAAGGGTGTGAAGGACCCTTTCTAAGTCCAAGAGGGAAGGTGCTATTTCCCTGGAGTCGCCACAGCGAAAAGGTCCTCATCTCGCCTGGAGGGGAGAATCTCCAGGTTTTCTCAAGTTGCAGCAGATCCCCCTCGAGTTATGACTAGGACATCAGGGACCCGCTCATGTGGCTCAAGAAAGGCCAGTCGCCCTGTAAGTTTGGAGCGGCCTCTCGGGATTCCACTCCAGTTGGTAGCAGGTCCTAAGCCCTCGTCTGGAGCTGAGGCTGGAACCTGAGATCTCCTCTCCAGTGCTGAAATGGATCTTGGGTTTCCTCTGGAGTCTCCACACGGCAGTCAGGCCTCATCTCGAGTGGAGACATGCATGTCTGCTTTCCTCCCAGGCTTTAGCAGCAGTGTCAGACTTCCCGTCGAGTTGACACAGGCATCTGTGGCTTTCCCTCGATGTGCCACAGGGCTTTCACACGTGCCACTGTGGTGTGGGTCAACACTCAGGGTGACAGTCGAGGCAGTGCAGGGAAATCAGGTTCATCTGGAGTGGACTGAGACATTTGGGGGTCTTTTGGAATGGTGGCACGACCCCTGGAGTTCCTCTCGACTTTCCTGGTGAGAGTGCCACCTCCTGAAATGTGACAGGAATGCCGGGAGTCCTTTCCTGAGGAAGCAGGGAAAGGACCCCTCATCTCAAGCTGAGGAGGGGACAACGGGGCTCCTGTTCAGTGGTGGTGGGATCCTCGGTGTTCCTCTCAAGTGCAAATGGGTATGTCGGGGAACTTCTTGAGTTGCAACAAGGGTGTGAAGGACCCATTAGAGGTCAACAGGGAAGGTGTGATTTCCCTCGAGACTCCAAGCGGAAAAGGGCCTCATCTTGCCTGGAGGGGAGATTCTCCTGGTTTTTCTCGAGTTGCGGCAGGTCCTTCTCGAGTTATGACAGTGACCTCAGGTATGCACTCATGCGGCCTCAGGAAATGCCAGTCTCCATGCGAGTTGAGAAAGGCCTCTCAGGATTCCTCTCCAGCCAGTGCCGGGTCCTAAGTCCTTGTCAGGAGCTGAGGCTGGAACCTGAGTTTTCCTCTCCAGTGCTGACATGGATCTTGGGGTCCCTCTGGAGTCTCCACAGGGCAGTCAGGCCTCGTCTCGAGTGGAGACATGCACGTCCGCTTTCCTCCTGAGCTGTAGCAGCAGCGTCACGCTTCCCGTCGAGTTGACACAGGGATCTGTGGCTTTCCCTCGAGGTGCCACAGGGCTGTCACAGGTGCCTCCGTGGTGTCAGTCAATACTCGGGGTGACAGTTAAGGCAGTGTATGGAAATCTGGTTCATCTAGTGTGGACTGAGACATTTGGTGTTCTTTTGGAATGGTGGCACGGACCCTGGAGTTCCTACTGACTTTCATGGTGAGAGTGCCTCCTCCTGAGATGTGACGGGAACGCTGGGAATCCTTTCCCAATGAAGCAGGGAAAGGAACCCTCATCTAGAGCTGAGGAGGGGACAACAGGGCTCCTCTGGAGTTGTGGCTGGACCCTTGGTGTTCCTCTCGAGTGGAGATGGGTATGTCGGGGAACGTCTTGAGTTGCAGCAAGGGTGTGAAGCACCCTTTCAAGGTCCAAGAGGGAAGGTGTGATTTCCCTTGAGACACCATAGCAGAAAAGGGCCTCATCTGGGCCTGAGGGGAGAATCTCCTGGTTTTTCTCGAGTTGAGGCAGGTCCCTCTCGAGTTATGATGGGGGTCTCAAGGACCCACTCGTGTGGCCTCAGGAAAGGCCAGTCTCCACGCGAGTTGCGAGGGGCCTCTCGGGATTCCTCTCCAGTCAGTGTCGGGTCCTAAGTCCTCATCTGGAGCTGAGGCCAGAACCTGAGATTTCCTCTCCAGTGCTGACATGGATCTTAGGGTCCCTCTGGAGTCTCCACAGGGGAGTCAGGCCTCGTTTTGAGTGGCGACATGCTCGTCCAGTTTCCAACTGAGCTGTAGCAGCAATGTCAGTCTTCCCTTTTAGCTGTTGATACTCAGGGTGACATTCGAGGCAGTGCAGGGAAATCAGGTTCATCTGTATTAGACTGAATGAACATCTAGGTTGCTTCCATGTTCTAGCTATTGTAAAGAGTGGTGCAATGAACAATGGGATACATGTGTCTTTTTCAGTTTTGGTTTCAATTTTGGTTTGGAGTGGGAGTGCTGGGTCATATGGTCGTTTTATTTCTAGTTTTTCAAGGAATCTCTGTACCATCTTCCATAGTGGCTCTATCAATTTACATTCCCACAACAGCGCAAGAGCATTCCCTTTTCTCCACACCCTCCCCAGCATTTATTGTTTGTAGACTTTTTGATGCTGGCCATTATGACCAGTGTGAAGTCATTGTAGTTTTGATTTGCATTTCTCTAATAATGAACTATGTTGCACATCTTTTCATGTGTTTCTGCCATCTGTAGGTGTTTTTTGGAGAAATGTCTGTTTAGGTCTTTTCCCCACTTTTTGATTGAGTTGTTTGTTTTTCTGGTACTGAGTTGTATGAGCTGCTTGTATATTTTGGAAATTAATCCTTTGTCAGTTGTTTCATTTGCTATTATTTTCTCCCATTCCGAGGGTTGTCTTTTCACCTTGTTTTTACTTTCCTTTGCTGTGCAAAAGCTTTTGTCCTATTTGTTTACTTTTGTTTTACTTTCCATTACTCTAGGAAGTGGGTCATAGAGCATCTTGTTTGATTTATATCATCAAGTATTCTGGTCTATATTGGTCTATATCATCAAGTATTGGTCTATATTTCTGTTGTTGTACCACTACCATATTCTTTTGATGACTCTAGCTTGTAGTATAGTCTGAAGTCAGGTAGGTTAATTCCTCCAGGTCCATTTTTGTTTCTCAAGATTGCTTTGGCCATTCAGGGTCTTTTGTTTTCCCATAGAAATTGTAAATTTTTTAGTTCTAGTTTTATGAAAAATGCTGTTGATTTAATATATATTGCATTGAATCTAAGGATTGCATTGGGTACTATTATTTTCACAATATTGATTGTTCCAATCTAAGAACATCATGTATGTCTCCATCTGTTTGTGTTGTCTTTGATTTCTTCACCAATATTTTATAGTTTTCCTCATACAGGTCTTTTGTCTCTTTAGGTAGATATATTCCTAGGTATTTTATTCTTTTTGTTGAAATGGTGAATGGGAATATTTCCTTAATTTCTTTTTCTGATTTTTCATTGTTAATGTAAAGGAATGCAAGTGATTTCTGTGTATTAATTTTGTATCCTGTGACTTTACTAAATTCATTTATTAGCTCTAGTGATTTTCTCATGGCATTTTTAGGGTTTTCTATGTATAGTGTCATGTCATTTGCAAACAGAGTTTTAATTATTCTATTATATTCTGTGTTCCTTTTACTACCTTTGGGAATTTTGTTCTTCTTTTTCTGTGTTCCTTTTATTTCTTTCTTCACTGATTGCTATGTTTATGAGTTCCAAAGCTATACTGAATAACAGTGGTGAGAGTGAGCATCCTTATCTTGTTCCTGATATAAGAGGAAATACTTTCAGTTTTTCACCATTGGGAATAATGTTTGCTGTGGGTTTTCCATATATGGCCTATATTATATTGAGGTGGTTTCCTTCTATGCCCATTTTCTGGAAAGTGTTTTATCATAAAATGGCATTGAATTTTGTCAAAAGGTTTCTCTGAATTTATTGAGATGGTTATATGGTTTTTAAGTTTCAATTTGTTAATATGGGTCATCACATTGATTGATTTGTGTATATTGAATCCTTGCATCCCTAGAATGAACCTCACTTGATCATATTATATGTATTCTGCTTGCTAGGATTTTGTTGAGCATTTTTGCATATGTTCTTCAGTGATGTTGGCCTGTAATTTTCTTTGTGTATGTGTGTGTGTGGTGTGATATCTTTGGTTCTGTTATCAGGGTGATAGTGACCTCATAAAATGAGTTTGAGACCTTTCCTCCATCTAAAATTTTTTGGAAGAGTTTGAGCAGAATAGATGTTAGCTCTTCTCTAAAAATGATAGAAACCACTTGTGAAGCCATCTGGCCCTAGGCTTTTGGAAGACTTTTGAATACAGTTTTTATTTCAGGGCTTGTGATTGATTGATTGGTTCATTTTTTCTATTTCTTTCTTGTTCAGTCTTGGAAGTTTACCTTTTCTAAAAATTTGTCTATTGCTTCAGTGTTGTCCACTTTATTGGCATTTAGTTGCACATAATACTCTTATGATCTTTTGTATTTCTGCATTGTCTACTATAACTTCTCATTTTCATTTATAATTTTAATGATTTGAGTTTTATCCTTTT
Organism: Neotragus moschatus; assembly: GCA_006410615.1. Lineage (NCBI taxonomy): Eukaryota > Metazoa > Chordata > Mammalia > Artiodactyla > Bovidae > Neotragus > Neotragus moschatus. The sequence goes on from SJYA01009552.1 coordinate 11,215, forward strand.
TTTGATGAGTCTGGTTAATAGTTTCTCAAATTTGTTTATCCTCTCAAAGAACTGGTTTCTGGTTTTATTAATCTTTCCTATTGTTTTCTTTTTTATTTATTTCTGCTTTGACCTTTATATTTCTTTTCTTTTACTACCTTTGGGAATTTTGTTCTTCTTTTTCTAGTTGTTCGAGGTGTAAGGTTAGATTATGTATTTGATATTTTTTTCATTTATTAAGGTAGATTTTTATTGCTAGGAACTTCCCTCTAACACTGTTTTTGCTGTGTCCCATAGGTTTGGGATATTTGTTTTTTCACTGTAATTTGCTTCAAGATATTTTTTATTTCCTCTTTAATTTCTTCAGTGACTTCTTGGTATTTTAGAAGTGTATTGTTTGCCTCCATTTATTTGTGTTTTTAACAAATTTTCTCCTAGAACTGATATACAATCACATAGCATTTGTGGTACAAAAAACTGCCTGATACCATTTCAATTTTCTTAAATTTACCAAGCCTTGATTTGTGACCCCAAATGTGATCTATCTTAGAGAATGTTCCATGTGAGCTTAGGATAAAGTGCATTCTACTTCTTTTGGGTGGAATGTCTTGTAGATATCAATTAGTTTCATCTGGTCCAATGTTTCATTTAAGGCTTGCATTTCCTTATTTTCTCTCTGAATGATCCATCCTTTGGTATGAGTGAGATATTAAAGTTTCCACTATTATTATGTTACTGTCAGTTTCCCCTTTTATAGTTGTTAGTATATATATTTAGCCTTATATTTTGGTGTACTCTTTTGTCGGGTGCATGTATATTTATAATTGTTATATCTACATTTTGGATTGGTCTTTGATCATTATGTAGTATCCTTCCTTGTGTTTTTCAATGTATTTACTGTAAAGTATACTTTATCTGATATGAGTATTGTTACTCATACTTTCTTTGGATTTCCATTTGCATGGAATATCTTTTTTTCCAGTCACTCATTTACAGTCTGTATGTGTCCCTAGGTCTAAAGTGGGTTCTTTGTAAACAGCACATATATAAGTCTTATCTTATTATCCATTCAGCCAGTCTGCGTCTTTTGGTTGGAACATTTTATCCATTTACATTTAAAGTAATTATTGATATGTATGATGTTTGCTCAGTTGCTCAGTCATGTATGATCATATTAACATTTACTTTATTGTTTGGGTTTTTTTAAAAAGTCTTTTCTTTATCTTGTGTTTCTGCTGTGTTTCCTGTCTAGAAAAGTTCCTTTAGTCTTTGTTGTAAACCTTGTTTTGTGGCATTGAATGATCTTAACTTTTGCTTGTATGTAAATGTTTGATCACTCCTTCCAATCTGAATGAGATCCTTGTTGGGTAGAGGAATCTTGGGTGTAGTTTTTTTTTTTCTTTCTTTCATCATTTTCAGTATATCCTATCACTTCTTTCTGGCCTGCAGAATTTCTGCTGAAAGCTCAGCTGTCAACCTTATGAGGATTCCCCTTTATGTTATTTGTTGCCTTTTCCTTGCTACTTTTAATATTTGTTCTTTGTGTTTAATTTTTGTTAGTTTGCTTAATATGTGTCTCCATTTGTGTCTCTGGGTTTATCCTGTATGAGACTCTCTGGGCTTACTCAACTCTAGTGGCTTTACCATGTTATGGAAGGTTTTCACTAAAATCTCAAGTATTTTCTCATATTCTTTCTTTTTCTCTTTTTCTGAGACCCCTGAGATTTGAGTATTGGTGCACTTAATGTTATCCCAGGTGTCTCTGAGACTCATTAATTTTCATTCTTTTTTTCTTTATTCTGCTCTGTTTCTGTTATTTCTACCATTTTATCTTCCAACTGACTTATCTAGTCATCTGCCTCAGTTACTCTGCTATTGGTTCCCTCTAGAGTATTTTTAATTTCAGTTATTGTATAGTTTATTGCTGATAGTATATTCTTTACTTCTTTGTCCTTGTTAAATATCCTCTCAGTTCGTGCCTTCATTCTATTTATCTGTGCCTCCACTTCATTTCTGAGATTTTACATCATCTTCACTATCATTACTCTGTATTCTATTTCAGGTATACTGCCTCTGTCCTCTTTATTTGTTTGCTCTTGTGGTTTTCACCATTTTCCTTCATCTGCTGCATGTTTCTCTTTTTAACTTTGTTTAATTTACTGTGTTTGTGGTCTCTTTTCTGCAGGCTGCAAAGTCACAGTTCCCTTTACATGTGGAGTCTGCCCTAATTGTGTGGGGTTGGCCTCATGCCTTGTGAAGGCTTCCTGCTGAAGAGGGACTGGTGTCTGTGTTCTAGCGGGTAGAGCTGGATCTTGTCTCTCTTAGGGCAGTGCTATGTGCAGCAGTGAGTTTGGGGGTGTTTGTGAGTTTAGTATTGCTTTGGGAAGCTTGTCTACTGGGTGAGTTTGTGCTCCTGTTTTGCTGGGTTTTTGTGTGAGGCATATAGCACTGTAGCTTGCTGGACTTTGAGTGGAGCCAGGTATTGGTGTTGAGATGGAGGCCTCTGAGAGAACTCTTGCCAATGAATATTCCATGAAGTTGGGAGTGATCTAATGATCAACATCCTGGACTCAGGTCTTCCACCTCAGAGGTTCAGGTACAACACCTGGCCAGAGTGCAAAGACTCCACAAGCCACACAGTATAGAAGAGAAAGAGCAAGAAAGAAGAAGAAACAAAATTGAGCAAACATACAAACCAAAAAGGACAGATAAAACCCCAAGACAAACAGTAAAAGCAAAGCTAAACAAACAAAAACACACAGAAAAATCCACAAACATACACTCACAAAAATAAAAGAGAAAAAAAAAAANGAGAAAGAGCAAGAAAGAAGAAGAAACAAAATTGAGCAAACATACAAACCAAAAAGGACAGATAAAACCCCAAGACAAACAGTAAAAGCAAAGCTAAACAAACAAAAACACACAGAAAAATCCACAAACATACACTCACAAAAATAAAAGAGAAAAAAAAAAAAGAATGAAAAGAAGAACCAAAGAAGAGGAGAACAATAAAACCAATGAACAAACCCATAAATGAAAACAAACACTAGAAAGTGGAATAGCAAACATACAAAATCTAAAACGTGGAAAATGCAAAGTAATGAAAAAGTACTTTATAAATTGGAAAAAATAAAATAAGCAAATTTATTTAGAATTAAAAGCATAAAAAAGAAAAAAGTAAGTAAAATAATAAATATTAAAGGAACAATTATAAAAGAGAAACAATAGAATGAAACAAAAAAATGACAAAAGTATACATAGAAAGAGTGATAGTAAGAGTATTTTCCTCAGCTGTCAGTACCCTCACCCCACTGTGAGCACCAGCCAATTTACCTACTCAGGAAGTCCTTCAATATTTCTATTAACAGGAAGGTCTCTGGACTTACTGTGGGGACTGTGGGTTCAGCTCAGACTCACTCAGGTTTTGCCTTATTCCAACTTACCAATCTAATCACATGGACCACAGCCTTGTCTAACTCAGTGAAACTATGAGCCATGCCCTGTAGGACCACCCAAGATGGACGGGTCATGGTGGAGAGGTCTGACAGAATGTGGCCCACTGGAGAAGAGAATGGCAAACCACTTCAGTAT
>SJYA01009554.1:0-14649 GCA_006410615.1 Neotragus moschatus
TACCAGTCTTCTTGCATCTATAATTCTTTTGGACTTAAGATATGACAACCAGATTTACAAAAATTAGTAAACTTGTGTTCATAGTCCGCTATGAGAGCTAACTCAGCATTCTAGCGAAGAGTGCGGGTTCCAGGTTCAAACTCCTATATCTTTGCTTTCCTGCTCTGATTTGGTCTCGATTTCCTCACCTGTAAAGTGGGGGTACTACTACTGTCTGTCGTAGAGAGTTATTGGAGGATTAAAGATAATCAAAGAGATATATAAAATACCTAGCAGTCCCTGGCATGGAGAAAAGGACTCACTGTATTTAAACTGTCACTAATGGCACATTTAGATATGATCCCAAAGTAAGGAACTTCATGGAATTCTTAGGAAAGAAAATGAAAGCATTTTAGTTCAGTGTTCTGATTTTCACAGTCCTATAACAAGAATTCTATTCCAAGAATTCACTTCTCACTTCCCTTCCTTGATTCCTTGATACCTCACATGGCATTTAAAATATATGTGTATATTTATCTAGCTATTTCTCAAATAATGTCCCCTTGCTACATTTAAAATTTGACTCTGATTCTGATCTTTTGGTTTTATATATATATATATTTCTGTACTTCCCAGGGCAACTGATTTTGAAATTTGTGATTAAAGGGCTTCATCCTGACATTATCAATGTCAAGGTTAATACCTGCTAACATAACCAATTCAATTGGAATATGAACCCCTTTGACCACATAGTAAAATTGCAGTGCCTATAAAATGCAGCTCTCTTAAGGAAAAACACTAAGTTTTTCCTGTGCCCAGAATTAAAGGGCGGCATGTGAGGTTGGGAAGGATCTGTTCACTTGCATTAAACTAAAACCACTTTCGTGTCTCATCTTCTTACACTTGGCAGCCAGTACTCCCACTTTGTATCTTGTCCTTCCACAGAACCTCCAAGGAGGAAAAAATATATTAGAGAAAAGTCCCTTGCTGCTTGAGTCACCAGCCTCCCACGGTTATAGGGTGTCTGTGCCCCTGGTTCCTGGCCAGGCCCCCTAGAGATTGGCAGGAGACGCCTCCCTCGGGGGGCGGATGATGGCCAGAGAAGGAGCGGGGACAAGATATGGGACTTTTAGAAGTAAGCATTCCTGGTTTTCACTTTGGCTATCTGCTTCTGCAGAACAATAGTCTTCCTTATAATAGGAGGCCGAGGCCAGATCACCTACGGATCTCATGGGCAAAGCCACAAAACACTTCACATTTGTAGCTCACAAATCTTAAAGCCTTTCCTGACCTCGCCAGGTAGAACTGACCGTTCAGCTCCCATTTGGGGTCCCACCCCACTGAAGGACCAAAGTCATTGCTGTACACATGTTCGTTTCTCTGTGTCTTCCTGAGAGGCAGTATTGTGTTACGGTGAAAATTGAGGATTCTGGCCTCAGAATGCCTGGTTTTGGATTTTGGCTCCGTCACCCCTGACTATGTGACCCTGGGCGTGTGTTTTCACCTCTCTAGGCCCAATTACCTTGTCTGTCTGTCTATCCATCTATCTTTCTGTCTGTCCATCATCTATTTACCTATCTACCTATCTCTAATGGGAATAATATCTGTCTAATATTAATGTGAAGATGAAATGACTTAATATGTGAAAAGCACTTAGAAGAGTGCCTGGCACACAGTAAGTGCCAGCCAAGCGTCTGTGTTACTTTCTTGGAAAGCAGCAGATTTTAATCAATCTCTCTCATCCCAAGAACCCAGCATGATGACTGGCACACAATGAGTATCGAACTTGGTTCTCAAAGACAAAGCTATCTGCGAACTCCAAACAGCAAACACCCCAGCAGGCTTGAATGGCAAAATAAAATTGCATGTTTCTGTGACTACCAGAAAAAAAGCCCAAAATGTATAAGAAAGAAAATGGAGGAAAAAAGAAAGTGGTGGTGGAGGGGGCGGGGGCCGAATTCTCTGTAAAAAGAAACAATCTCAGTGGAATCTCCTTTCTATCAAACTAAAATGTCCTAGTAACTAGCATTTCTGAATCCCCTCCTGAAATACAGCAGCAGGCCAATTAATTAATATGAAGCTCAGTGGAAAGGACAATGCTACCTGGAGAACTGAGCAATTCAGGCAGCCTTGCAGCATTTAATTAAGCTACAGACCAAGGAAGAGGATTGATAGTAATTTAAAGCATCCTCAGCCACTGGAGCATGGGCTCCAAGGCAGGCCTTCTCCAGTCTGCTTTTCACTTGTCTAGCGCTCTCTGCTCACCCGGAGGGACCAACAGTATCTACTACCAGGCTCTGGTACCTACTTACAAGGGATATGGGCTTCCCCCGTGGCTCAGAGGTTAAGTATCTGCCTGCCAATGCAGGAAACATGGGTTGGATGCCTGGGATGAGATAATCCCCTGGAGGAGGAAATGGCAACCCACTCCAATATTCTTACCTGAAAAATGCTATGGACAGAGGAGCTTGGCAGGCTAGTCCATAGGGTCGCAAAGAGTCAGGCATGACTTAGCAACTAAACAACAGTGAACCCACTTTCAGACACATTTACTGATTCTCAGAGCATGAGTGCTTTGACGCACTTTCCAAGAAACAGGAAATAGAGCATGTGGGGACTGAGGAAGGAAACTGGTGAAAGAGTGTCTTGAAAGTGTGGCACCCACAGTGAATGTGTTGTGGCTGCGGGCACTTCACATAGAAGAGCTGCAACCAGCATGGAGGGGTCTCCCCTCTGCAGACCCCAGAGGCCCAACTCAGGTTGGGAAGCGTTCATGCCCCTGTAGGCTTCCCTGGTGGCTCAGTGGTAAAAATCTGGCCTGCCAATGCAGGAGACACAGGAGAGGCACGTTCAATCCCTGGGCCAGGAAAATCCGCTGGAGCAGGAAATGGCAACCTGCTCCAGTATACTTTCCTGGAGAATCCCATGGACAGAGAAGCCTGGTGGGCTACAGTCTAAGGGGTCGCAAGGAGTCAGATGTGACTTAGTGACAACAAGCCCCTGTAGCACCTTCTCAGGTGCTGCCCAGCTCCAGGCTCTGCTAAACGGGAACCGCCGTGGCCCTCCAGAATTGCTTAGGATGAGAGAACAGGTCTAGGGAGGGCCTGATAAAGGGTGCCACAGAGAAAGGCTCATTTTAGGAGAATCCACTCCTTTTTTATTAAAGNCAAGGGGTCGCAAGGAGTCAGACGTGACTTAGTGACAACAAGCCCCTGTAGCACCTTCTCAGGTGCTGCCCAGCTCCAAGCTCTGCTAAACGGGAACCGCCCGTGGCCCTCCAGAATTGCTTAGGATGAGAGAACAGGTCCAGGGAGGGCCTGATAAAGGGTGCCACAGAGAAAGGCTCATTTTAGGAGAATCCACTCCTTTTTTATTAAAGTGTATAGCAAGCATTCAGTTACACACACACACACACACACACACACACACATATATACATACATATGTATATTCTTTTTCAGTTTCTTTCCCATTATAGATTACTACAGATATGCAGTATAGGTCCTTGTGCTATCTAGTAGGTCCTGTTGTTTTCCTCTTTTACATATAGTCATGTTTATCTGTTAATCCCAAATTCCCAGTTTATCTCCACTCTCCCCTACCATTCCCTTTGGTGACTGTAAGTTTGTTTTTGAAATCTGTGAGTTTCTGTTTTGCAACTATTTTCATTTTTGTCAGTTTTTAGATTCCACATGTAAGAGCGATCATATGGTATTTGTCTTCCTCTGTCTGATTTACTTCACTTATGAGAATAATCTCTAGGTCCATCCATGTTGCTACAGATGGCATCATTTCACTCTTTTCATGGCTGAGTAATAGTTGATTGTATATATGTACCACATCTTCTTTCTCCATTCATCTGTCGATGAAAACTCAGGTTGTTTCCATGACTTCGTTCTTGTAAATAGTGCTACTGTGAAAAATTGAGGTGCGTGTATCTTTGAAATTATGCTTTTTTCTGGATATATGCCCAGGAATGTGATTGCTGGATCATGTGGTAGCTCTATTTTTAGTTTTTTAAAGAAGCTCCATGCTGTCTCCATAGTGGCTGCACCAATTTACATTCCCACCCACAGTGTGGGAGGTTTCCTTTTGGGAGAATCCACTCTTAGGCAAATATAAAAGCCTTGCCCTGTGTTGTATGCCAAATAAAGCTACATGATGGAAAGCTATGACCAAGGGTGAAATGTGTTGTGTTCTGCATGGCAGATCATATCCCTGAAACAAAGCATAAATTCCCTGATGGTGAGGGTAAGCTAGCTATTTATTCAGGTCCCTATCCAGATGCGTTCTTGGGAAAGGGAACAAGCAAAGCTCAATAGGGGCTCACTGAGGGGACTTGCCTTCAGCAAGCAGAGCTCACAAGGCGTCAAGGGCAGTTCACAGCATGAATCCACCAAAACCCTGCCTGAATACAAGGAACTCGGAGGCTCAGGATGGCGATCCATCTCTCCCAACCCCCCAGCAGGGTCCTGCTTCTACTTCCCCTTCAATTTTCCCAGCAAAAGGGCACCGAATGAGAATCACTTGGAAAGGGGGACGGATGTCAGTATCTGACTTAAAAAGTGGCTTAAACATACAAATGCAAAGAGATATTACAATTCAAAGCATCTTAAGATACATGGAAGCTGGGCAGTTCAGGTAAAATTCTGTGGGCCAGCAAAGAAAGGATAGACAGAAAATAAATATATTGAGGTAGATGAATGAGGAAAATGTGCAAAGGAGGAAAACAAAGCAGGAAGAGAGCTATGGTTAGCAGTCCGGTGACTGTTTCAGACACGGTGTCAGAAACGGGACAGAGGGAGATGTGCCTGGAAAAATTATTGGAACTTCACTCTCTAGAAGATTGCCAGGGGGACTGGGAGACATATTAAAAGATATATCTTTTTTGCTTTTGTCTGGTAACAGGGTAGTGACACAATTAGAAAATGCTTTGAGCAAGAGATGAGACTATAATGAAAATCAAGATTGAGCTACCAATGATATCAGCAAAGAGCTGGCAAGTCCTAGTGCTTAGACAATGCATGCTTCAGCCTTCTCTTCGGGGTCAGGGCATGAATATCATGCCACCCAGCCGCTTGTGTAACAACTGCCGTGTCTGTGCAGACAGACAAGGTGCAGCAGGAAGCGGGGCTTCTCCAGCCCACAAGGGAAGACCTGCCAGAGAAGCTGGACCTTGTATTGGTTTCTTATGCTGGAGCCTATATTCAGACAGACCACGACTGTTTGAATTTGGGCAAGTTACAGAGCTCTTCACACCTCAGTTTTTTTCTGATCAGAAGGTTTTGCACATTGGCTGGCATATGGAGAAAAGTCAGTAGCTAGCAGCTATGAATACAAGTAGGACCTATAGACAGTAAATTTACATTGGGTCCATGAATATCCTTTTCAGTAAACCAATACTTACTGAACTCTCAGTGTTTACTGTACTCTCCTTAATTTGATGCAGATTCCAAGAGATTCACAGATATCCCAAAGAAGTCTCAATCCAAGTGGGTAAGGCCTTCACGTTTGGAACTGTGACCCTGTAGACCAAGCAGGCTTATTCAGGCAGAGTGGTGTCAAGCAACAGCTGAACTTCACATATATTCCCCTGCGAAAATCCAGAGCATGATATACTTCCTAGAATCTGTAATTTCTTCCCTGAGAAGAAAAATAACAGTGATTCATCAGCTACTGGTTTATTCCACAAAAAGGGGCTCTGGAATGATGCTTCTTCTACCCAAGACGACTTTTGCTTCTATTATCCATAGGTGACAAAGAAGCTCTAATCCCCTTTGTTCTTAAGATTTCTCTTTGGAGCCTTGTCCAGCAGAGCAGAACTGAAGGTCCATCCGCCCTCTCCTGAGCTGACAGTGCTGGCCTGACACAGAGTCCTGAGATTTCCTTGGCTGCCCCCATTCTGCTCCCACTTTCCACCTCTTTTCTCCGGCCACTGCCTTTAGGCATATAATTTTGCAAAGTCATCATATTTTTCCACTACATGTGTAGTCCAGCTTTTCTCTGGACTCTATTGGGTAATGAAAATAATTGATCCTTGTTGTATTCTTGGTAAAGGTCAGAGAATGGAATCATATCAGCTGACTTGAACTGGTTAACTAGCAGTGTCATGATTCCCACATGGGCAACTTGAGAGGGCTGCAAACTGTCAGAATGAAGATAGCTTACCCAGCTAAGACCGAGTCAGCATCATATGAAATTGGGCAAAGAGTCCTGGTTATGGCTTTTCAACATCTGGCCCTTTATCTGAATCTTTCTAAAGGAGCAGAAATGCAAACTGAAGTGGAACTTTCTCTTGACATTGTGTATCTTGCTTTCAAAAATAACTTGGGTTTATTTAGATTTATTTGAACTTTGCCATTAACCTGACTAAAGGGGCTTCCTGAAATGTCTAGTCATGGGTATGTACCAAGTTTTAGTGTGACTTAGTTTACCCTTAATCATTTAAAAACATGGAGAAAAGAAAAAAAATATTATCATTGAGGCTTTGTGATAGGTGTGTAAAACCAATCGAGAGAATGGAGAATTATAAGAAAAGCACTAAGGAAATAAAAAGTTGGATTTGATAAATGAAATTGGCAAGAAATTGCAGAGAAAAAAGCATTAAGATTATAGTTACTCACCGAAAATGAAAAAAAAAATCATGAAAGTTGACAATAAAAAAATTTACACCTTAGGGAGTAATAAGATACTCACAGAAAGTTTTACAATTTATGGGTTCTTCATTTAGGTCTGTTTGTTCAAGAGGCATAAATGTTAAAATATTCCATAGAGATTGAGATGGTGATACCATTTTCCAATATTAAGAAGTATAAAGAGAAATTCTGCCAAAGGAAACATAAGTGACTTTACTTCTAGAGAGTGAGTGGTGAGGGAAGAGAACGTGAATCTCCTAAGTTGATTTGTGGCCTGGCTCCTTTACCTGCATCTCCACATACCCATCTTCCTGCAACAGCCTCAACCCAGCCCTGCTTCCATGCAGTCCTCCTCCCCACTCCCTCCCCAATCTTTTTTTTTTTTAATTGAAATGAGGTTGATTTACAATGCTATGTTAAAGTGTTCAGCAAAGTGATTCAGTTTAAATATATGAACTGAATATATAAATTTTTCAGGGTCTTTTCTCTTATAGATTATTAAAAAATACTGAGTCTAGTCCCCTGTGCTATACAGTAGGTCCTTGTTGGTTGACTGTTTTATTTATAGTAGTGTATATATTGTTAATCCCAAATGCCTAGTTTAGGCCTCTCCCATTTTTCTCCCTTTTTAACCACAAGTTGCTTTTTTTATTTAATGTGTATGAGTCTTTTTTTGTTTTGTAAATAAGTTCATTTGTGTCACTTTTTAGATTCCACATATAAGTGGTATCATATTGTCTTTTTCTGGCTGACTTACTTCACTCAATGTGATAATTTCTAGGTCCATCCATGTTGTCACAGATACCAAGATTTCATTCTTTTTTATATTGAGTTTGATTGTATGTATGTTCCGCATCTTCTTTATCGACTCCTCTGTTGACGAGCACTTGGGTTATTAAAGTGGGACTTTGATGTGATGATCTCCTCCCTAGAAGCACCGGTGACAGCACCTTCCAGCCTCTCTCTGGGTTTTGAGACTCTGCTTCACCATCCACACCTCCCCTGTCCAGCCTTGCCTCTTACATGAGCCTTCTCCTGGACTTGGGCCTGTGTGCTTACCTGTTATCTTGAGGCAGACACCAGCTTAATTCTGCCGCCAACATTGGTCTCCCCAAGCAAATCAGGAGCTTTACGTTGATTAAATTCTTCCCTGATGAAAGAAGTTAAAGGAATCATGCTTCTGCTTCCTTATAAAGCTTCTGCCCAAACTCGGTTTCTCCCCCCTGAATCATGGGCCTCCCTGTTACCCTGGCCTACTCTTGTTCCCCTAGAGCTTCTCCAAGACAGGCTGCTGAAAAAAAGGAGGGGGATAGATAAATAAACAAGCAAACAAAGGTTTTCCCAGGAAAGGCTGACACTGGCTAGCTTTTCCTGACAGTCCTCATTCTTAATCATGATTTTTTCCTCTAGTTCTAGACACCTTTCAGAAATATACCCTTCATTTATAAACCTTATATTTTCCCATCTCTCTTTAACATTTGCCTGATCTCACTGTCCCTCATACACTTTACATCTTTTTTCCTTTCTCTTAATCCTCTGCTTTTATATCTCCTCACCTACTTTTTATCCTAATTCTTCCACGATTAATGCTGGGCATCTTCCCTCCTCCTCGTCACAAGGGCTCATGTCTGATGGCACTGTGGGAGCCCCAACCTGAAAAGGAGATGCTGCTGACCTGTCCCTTTTTGGCTCTGTCACCACGGCCGTGTGTGGCAGACACCCCCAGTGCAGGGGACTGGGCTGTCAGCTGAGGCAGAATGATCCAGAAGAGGGGCTGCCAGAGAGCACCCTTGGATCCAAGTGGAGGAGGCAGTTGTTGTCCCCACAAGTATTAAACCAGGAGAAATTGTGTTGGAGCCTTTTCAGAACTGAAATGTGGATAAATGCTTTGTTTTCAGAGCCTTAATATTTAAATCCACCATGGAATCCATTTTACTGTTAGTTTGGGAGTGACTTATCAGCAAAAGGAATCAGAACTATAACTCAGAAAATGGAGGTTGAGTCGAGTTGCTGTAAAATCTTCACAGTCTTCTCAGGAATTAAATGACCATATAATACCTGTCCTATTACATACATAGTGTTAGTGACCAACTCTGTTAACCTCTCTGATGAGATTAAAGTTGGGACGACTAACATGCTGCTCATTTTTCTTTAACTCACTGTTTCTTAAGCCCATGTAACACTCAGGTTCTGTGAAGTCTGTCCAGTCGTTGCGCGTGAGCAAGCATTTCAAAGTCTGCAGGTTTAGATCCTATACCCACATCCTAGAATGTTTTGTTCATAATATGTGAACATTAGGTGCTCTCAAAGAAAAATGAAAATGCTTGGAAGGCTGTAGTTTTTTAGTATGTTTGTGTGTCCTGCGCATGTGTTGGTGAGAGGTGTATATGGGGTGTGTGTGTGAGATATGGGGTGTGGGGGAGTTGTGTAGTGTGTGAGTGTGCAGGGTATAGGTTGGTTTGTGTGGTTTGAAGGGTGTGTGGTGTTTGTGGGATGTGTGTGGGATGTGGAGGATGTGTGAGGTGTGTGTATGGTGTGTAGTGTGTGTGGTATTAGGTATGTGTGTGGTATGAGGTTATGTATGTGTGGAGGTTTTGTGGGGTGTGGGGGATGTGTGTGGTATGTGTGCTTTGAGATGTGTGTGGAGTTTGTGGGGTGTTGTAGTGTGTGTGGTATGAGGCTTTATGTGTATGGTGTGTGTGGTATGAGTGGTATGTGTAGGAGGGGTGTGTGTATGGTGTGTGTGGAGTGTGTGTGGTATGAGGCATGTGGGGCTGTGGTATGTCTGTGGTGTGTGTGGTTTGATGTGTGTGTGTTGTGTGTGTGGTATGAGGCATGTATGTGGGGGTGGGTGAGTGGTGTGTATAGTATGAGGCATGAGGCATGTGTGTGGGGGTGTGGTTTTTGTGGTGTGTCTGTGGTGTGTGTGGTATGAGGCATGTGTGTGGGGGTGTGGTGTGCGTGTGGTATGTCTGTGGTGTGTGTGGTATGAGGCATGTGTATGTGGGGTTGAGTGGTATGTGTAGTGTGAGGCATGAGGCATGTGTGTGGGTGTGTGGTGTGTGTGGTTTAACGTATGTGTGGTATGTATGGTATGAGGCATGTGGCAGTGTGTGGTGTGTGTGTGTGGTGTGTGTGATTTGACATGTGTGTGGTACATGTGTTGTGTCTGTGGTATGTCTGTGGTTCGTGTGGTGTGTCTGTGGTGTGTGGTGTGTCTGTGGTGTGTATGATATAAGGCATGTGTGTGGGGGGGTGAGTGGTGTGTGTAGTGTAAGGCATGAGGCATGTGTGTGGGGGTGTGGTGTGTCTGTGGTGTGTGGTTTGACGTGTGTGGGGAGTGAGTGGTGTGTGTTGTATGAGACATGTGTGTGGGGTGTGTGTGTGGTATGAGGCATGTGGGGGGGTGTGGTGTATGGGGGTGTGGTGTGTCTGTGGTGTGTGGTTTGACGTGTGTGTGGTGTGTGTGCTATGTGGTGTGTATGGTGTGAGGCATGTGTTGGGGGTGTGGGGTGTGTGTGGGGTATGAGGCACGTGGGGGGGTGAGTGGTGTGTGTGGTATGAGGCACATGTGGGGGGGGTGGTGTGTGGGGGTGTGGTGTGTCTGTGGTGTGTGTGGTTTGACGTGTGTGTGGTGCACGTGTGCAGGCTCTTTCCGGCAAGGCTGTGCTGTGTCCTCACTGACTGAGGGCGCTGTGTCTGCCCTTGGACACTTGCCCCAGAGTAGAGAGGACCCTAGGTGAGGAGGGGCCACAAACTCGAGTCTCCAAGTGGATTAAAGTTTCCTCTGAGCAGAGGTGATAATGGGAACATTTTTACATGTGGATTCTGTTTTAAAAATGAAATAAGTTGCATCAGCGCTCACCACCATTTCTTGTAGAAGAAACTATTGCAGTAGGAAAGAAAAATGAGGCGATTATGTGGTGGGCATCGAGCCAAGTACCTTCACAAATGTTGATTTATTGAAACTCCACAACAACCCAGTGACAGTGTAATTGCCCCATTTTTCCCCTCTTGAGGAGACTGAGGCTCTTAAAGGCCAAGGTCACGGAGGGAATACATGCGAGAGTCAAGACTTACTCCTGTCACCTGGACCCCAACCCCACACTCTCTTCCACTGTACACTCCTCTCTGAATATAAACTTGCCTCAGTGTCTCCTCCAATAAACCAAAGTGTGGTCTGTGGCTCAAAGTAAATTGTATGATTGCCTGAATTTCTGTGTGAATCTGTAATTGCAAAACCCAAAGGTCTATCTCCAAAAGTCTCAGTGCAATCATTTTGTTTTCTAATGTCTAGGGTAAGTTATTTTAAAACACATGGCAACTTTCAGAAACAGCATTTAAAAAAAAAAAAGGTGGATATTTGAATTCTCCGTGTGCAGCAGCCCAGCGTGTTTTCTGACAGTACCTTTTACATTGCGACTGAAAATGTTTGCTTTCCTTCAGGTTCGCTGTTACCATTCTGTACAGGCTGAAATGAAGTTTCCCTCTAATCTTCTTCCATGATTACATCTTGATGGATTGGCTTAAGGTTCAACAGTCTAATGATAATTCTTGCAGTTTTATCTCCCCGAGGGAGTCATTAGCTTAAACACTGGTGTACTTTCCGGGCAAGTTTGTGGTTATCCCTTTCCCACTGTGGTTATTCATTTATTTGTTTGAAATTAAAGACCTTTCTTCACAATTTTTGAGAATAATGATGGCACCTCTGTACGTGGGATGGTAGAAAAGAACTGTCTTCTACCAAGTTACTTTTTTTTCTGTGTTGAGGAACCATGGTTGGTACAAGCAGAGCCATCTCTCCTGCAGACGACCCCACTCTGTTTGACCTCCTCATTTCCATGGCCTTCCGTCCCTATGTGCACCCCTACTCCCAATGCAGACGGTCTCCAGCATACCTTCATTCCCTTTGTGGTCTGTTTGCCACCTCCCCGAACAACAACCAAAGAAAAAAGCAGGTAGCTACTGAAATACGAAAATAGCTTGAGAGAACCATGTCTGTCCTATGGCTCCCGAGAAAGACGAGGACACTCCATCGGTGATTTCCCTCCCAATGCAGAGCCCCGTTTTCTCCCCAAGAGTGTGACCTCAATCGTGTGAATTTTAAGCCAGTCACTGAGGAAGGAGGGAATCAGATGCTGCCAGCTGTTAGAGCCTCAGCTGCCACGCACATCACAGCCTAAGTCACCTGAATAGACTTCCAGGCACCAGAGCCCCCACAGAGCAGCTACTTCTTAGACAAGGGTGGACCTCACTGAAGGCCCAAGTTGTCAAAACCGCTAAAATTCCATCTGAGCACTTTTATATTTCTCTGACCAAAAGGAAAAAGAAAAGGGTTGGGGAGGATGTTTTTCACTGCCTGTTCCCCTTCATAACTCAGTAAGAAGAGATTTGTTTCAAGCTTTGTAGGTCTGCCTCAGACTTCTTTGGAGCTGTGTCTCCCAGCCACCCGTTTACACAGCCTCTTTGTGACCCACTGATACTTACATGCACGTGGCACCAAGGCGGGTTTCTGCCAGGTGTGCATGGTCTTGACGCCCCTTCCCCCAGGCCTCAGCATAGGATCTGCGACAGATGCAGGTGTGCCTTTCTCTCCCGTGACCTCCCACACCACCCCCGCCATGCACTGTTGGCTCCACTGCAAATAGGGCTTTGCAGCCCAAGCCCAGAAGAGGGTCTGGCCTTCAGGTATGCTTCTGTCTGTAACAAACTGCCCTGCGTCTTGTGCACCTCATTTACAGAAGGTCAGCAGCTGCATGATGCATGGTTGTGCAAGGTACCACCATTGCAAAATGACCTCATCTTCTTGGTTAACAGGAAAGAAGCCTGTTAAAACCCCATGGAAACACTGAATTTTCTTAGTAGGCACTTTGATTGTCACCAGGTATTAATGCTCACACACCTCAGGACCAGAATTGTGGCTGCAAAGCAACGATTCGGTTCCAGTTGCTAAATTCAGAGGATGAATTGTGTGGAAGATATCAGAGTGAAACGGTGTGATGGGGCAAGATCATTAATATAACTGAGTGATTACAGATCCCTTCCAAGAAGAAAGTCAGACAGGAACAGGCCAGTGAAATAGAAAATAGAATCCTGGAGGAGCCTGGCACGAGATTTGTGCTTTGTGGCTCAAAATAGCAAGGTTAATTACAGAAGGGAGTGACAGAAACAGGAAGGCAGCAATCACACCCAGCAGAAGTGCTGCAGCGTACTTAGTAACAAGGTTGGTGGTGAGGCTGTCAAAACATTAACCCTTGAAGGCAGGAGATGCGGAGGAAAAAGCCAGGGAGACAGCTAGGACACCCCAAGCGTAGGTCACGAGTGGCTTCAACTCACGTTTTGCTTGTCCTGCGGATATGGATAACTGCTTCCTGACGTGAGTAAGTTTTTAATTCATCAGTATACAACTGCTGCTGCTGCTGCTGCTAAGTCGCTTCAGTCGTGTCCGACTCTGTGCGACCCCATAGACGGCAGCCCACCAGGCTCCCCTGTCCCTGGGATTCTCCAGGCAAGAACACTGGAGTGGGTTGCCGTTTCCTTCTCCAGTGCAGGAAAGTGGATGCTCCTTAAATTCAAAAGTGTGTGATGTTCAAACACACTCATGTAGCTTGGTCTCCTTCTTATCTGACAAGCATTAGTGTTGTAATAAAAACAGAGTCTTTATATCAAACAAATAAGTAAATACATTTCATAGCAAAAATCTAAAACCCTAGCTAAGGAATTTTCTAAATATGTGTTTACCGTATACATCAGTGCTGCAGGCAAAATCCTGTGACACTCATTAAGGAAGTAATATAATTTTGCCAAAGATATGTTAAAGTTAACGTTAACATGAAAATATCTAAAGCAAGCTCCTAAAAAGGCTGACCTTTACTCAAAATACATTTTCTAAACATCCAGTATTTCTTCCCCTAGGATAATTCTAAGCCAGAGTTCATGACCTTTACTGGCATGATAGCAGATATTCCATTTACATTCAGCTTTCACTTTAGTCAAAACTGATTGTATAGACAGAAAAGGCTTTGACTGAAGNCTCAAAATACATTTTCTAAACATCCAGTATTTCTTCCCCTAGGATAATTCTAAGCCAGAGTTCATGACCTTTACTGGAATGATAGCAGATATTCCATTTACATTCAGCTTTCACTTTAGTCAAAACTGATTGTATAGACAGAAAAGGCTTTGACTGAAGCATTAAGATTAGCAATGAGAAATAAAATATTGAACACTGGAAATGGATTTCTAAGGAAACTTAGTCATCCTCTTCTTAATGTTTCTCACATTTTTGTGAAAATGTCTTTGTTTGCTTTTCTGGCAAACAGAAATGAAGGCTGTTTTAGCCTGTGGGTATGTGTCTTCCTTGTGATAAACCTCAGAATTCTATCAGTGATCTCTATTATGAATGTGATTCTTACCATCATAGATATTAATAACCATCATTTGAGTGTGTCTGCTACATAGCAGATGTGTGCTACATGCATGGGTTATAACTTGTCACTAAACAGGTGAATGTTATTAACCCTATTTGAAGGAGTAGAGAACAATGGCTAAAGGAGCTTTAGTATTTCATTGAAAGATACACAATGCCCACCGGTAAGCAGCAGAACTAGGATTCAAATGTAGAAACACATAGTTTTCCCCTAAAGACTCTGCTGATTTTTATTTTACACTTCCTTAATTATTACTATGAATTCAGCTTCCTTAGTACCATCAGAATTAAATAACTGCATTTATTTTTTAGTATTCAGAATGGAGTGACTCACAATATTTTCCTTATTTTTCTAATATGAAGCCCAGTTTACAGAAATTCCCCAATTTTGTATAGATTGTGGTTTCTTCAGTGAGGTAAGCCTATAGCAACCCCTAACTTAATGGCACACATTTCCCAGAGATAGTGGAAGTAGAATGAAAGCTTCTTATTAAGAGAGGTTGCAGATTGTTCCCTAGGTCACCCCAACTCTCTCCCTTGTTTAGAAAACAAGAAATATAGAAGACATAGTATGTGTATATGTGTGTGTGTGTGTGTGTGTGTGTA
>SJYA01009556.1:0-14784 GCA_006410615.1 Neotragus moschatus
AACTCAATATCAAAAAACAACCCAATCTAAACATGTGGGCAGAAGATCTAAATAGACAGTTCTTCAAAGAAGACATCCAAATGGCCAACAGACACATGAAAAGATATTCAACATCATTAGTTATTAGAGAAATAAAAGTCAAAACTATAGTGAGGTACCACTTCACACTGGTCAAAGTGACCATCATTTAAAAGTCTATGAATAATAAATGCAAGAGAGGGTACAGAGAAAAGGAAATCTTCCTATACTGTTGGTGGGGATGTTAATCGGTACAGTATGGAGGTTCCTTAAGAAACTAAAAATAGAGTTACCATGTGATCCAGCAATCCCACTCTTGGGCACATATCTGGAAAATATGAAAATTTCAATTGGAAAAGACACATGTACCCCACTGCCTATAGCAGCATTATTTTTTAAATTTTATTTTTATCTTTTTAACACCAAAATCATTTTGTATTGGGGTACAGCCAATTAACAGTGTTGTGATAGTTTCAGGTGGACAGTGAAGGGACTCATCCATAGGTACATGTGTCCAATCTCCCTAAACCCCCTGTCCCATCCAGGCTGGCACATAACACTGAGCAGAGCTCTATGTGTTTAGCAGCATTATTCACAATAGCAAGACACAGAAGCAACTTAAGTGCTCAACAACAGATGAATGCATAAAAAAGATGTGGTATGTACACAGTTGACTACTGGTGCTAAGTCACTTCAGTCGTGTCTGACTCTGTGTGACCCCATAGATGGCAGCCCACCAGGCTCCCCCGTCCCTGGGATTCTCCAGGCAAGAACACTGGAGTGGGTTGCCATTTCCTTCTCCAATGCATGAAAGTGAAAAAGTGAAAGTGAAGTTGCTCAGTCGTGTCCGACTCCTAGGGAACCAATGGACTGCAGCCCGCCAGGCTCCTCCGCCATGGGATTTTCCAGGCAAGAGTACTGGAGCGGGGTGCCATTGCCTTCTCCAAGTTGACTACTACTCAACCATAAAAAAGAATGATATAACGTCATTTAAGCAACAAGGATGGACCTAGAAATTACTATACTAAGTGAAGTCAGATAAAACATTATCTTCCATCACATATATATAAATCTAAAAAAATACTATAAATGAACTTATGTACAAAGCAGAAACAGATTCATTGACATAGAAAACAAACATGTGGTTACCAAAGGGGAAGTAGCAGGTAAGAGGTAAATTAAAAGTATGAGATTAAAATGATCAGAAAAGAAAAAGTGTGCAAACAAACCCCTACAATATACAAAGCATCTTAACTCCCATCTCACTCTGATCTAGTTAGAAGTGGCTCTATTTTCCCGATACAGGAAAGATAAATGACTTGCCCAGGATCATCCAGCAACTGAGTACCAGAGGCAGGAGGGAAAGCTTAGTCCCAGGACCCCTGCTCCAGTGCCATTTCTACCAGATGACACTGCTTGACTTGCTGATCAATTAAACAAGGCTAGCGTGTTGGCATCAAGTACAAGAATGTGAATGACAATCATGTTGCATGATCACTTTGGGGCATTCCTGATGGCTCAGATGGTAAACAATCTGCCTGCAATGTGGGAGACTCAGGTTTGATCCCTGGGTTAGGAAGATACTTTGGAGAAGGGAATGACTACCCACTCCAGAGGGTTCCTCTAATCAAAGCTTTGGTTTTTCCAGTAGTCATGTATGGATGTGAGAATTGGACTATATAGAAAGCTGAGCACCAAAGAATTGATGCTTTTGAACTGTGGTGTTGGAGAAGATTCTTGAGAGTCCTTTGGACTGCAAGGAGATCCAACCAGTGCATCCTAGAGGAATATTCATTGCAAGGACTGATGCTGAAGCTGAAACTCCAATACTTTAGCCCCCTAATGCGAAGAACTGATTCATTTGAAAAGACCCTGGTGCTGGGAATGACTGAAGGCAGGAGGACAAGGGGATGACAGAGGATGAGATGGTTAGATGGCATCACCCACTCCATTAACATGAATTTGAGTAAACTCTGGGAGTTGGCGATGACAGGGAGATGATGGACAGAGAGGCCTGACGTACTGCAGTCCATGGGATTGCAGAGCTGGACGTGATTGAGGAACTGAACTAACATACTCCAGTATTCTTGCCTGGAGAATTCCATGGACAGAGGAGCCTGGGGGGCTAAAGTCCATGGGGTTGCAATAAGTCAGACATGACTGAGTGACTAACACACACACACATATATACACAGGATCACTTTATAGTTGCAAGGTGCTTTCATGGCACAATTTTACTGGATACTTTCAAGAAATGGGCCAGAGAAGAGCCAGTCTTGATTTTGGTCACTTGGCAGAAAGCATTGTGGGCTCAGTTCTAGGGCTCTGACATACAGAAAATATCACCCACCCTCACCAGCACAGGATAAGCCTCATTGCCAAGACAAGAGCATAACAAACACTTAAACACAGGGTTCACAGCCGGTTCGAAGTTCTCCTAAGACTCACTCATACCCCCTGGCCCTGGTTCCTAGGCGCTTTCTTACCTCCTGTTCCAGAGGGAGAAAATTTGCATGAAGGGTCTGCCCTTCCCAAAAGCCTAAACCTTTTCACCCCTGCTATCCTAGCGGCACCCCTCACTGTGGTGGGCTTTGAGAAAAGCTAGGGATCTGTGGTCCCTAATTCTATTGTGTTCCTTGAGAAAAGGCACAAAAGAAACAGGAGCTGCTGTTAAAACAAGGCTGGTTATTATTTGCAAAGGCAAGAAACCTCCAGGGAAAATATATATATATATATATATATGTAGCATAAGTGATCACCCACAACCCCTAACCCAGTAATTTTGAAAAAAAAAAAAAGGGGGGGGACATTTTACCTCCCAAGCTCAGAGCAGCACTTTTGCCCTGCTGGGTGGGGCAAATTGTTCCTAAACAGCATCTAGAAAGCTTGTTCAGGGGCGAGAGGCCATGAATGCATGACAGTTGCCACTAACTGGTTAAGAGCTCAAGATGACTGGGCTAGAACATGGATCTGGAAACGGGAATGGGTCCTTTGAGAGCCCTATCCGCAGAGCTCCTGATCTGCTCCCAACTCCTCCTGGAGATAAAACTTCCTGGACTTTTACAAGGGTCACAAAAAATGGTCTAGACAGAATGACTTTTGTGTCATTATGCCAGCTGATGAAATATGTTTTGAGTGGCGATTTTATTTTTATTTTTTCCAATCTCGATCTCAAAAGGTCAATCCAATACTTAATAGATGGACATCCCAGGGTTTGTAATAAAGTCAGGACCCATATGATGGGATTTGGATGGCAGGACCATTTTCTTTTGCAGAAAAAAAATGTAATAAGAGAATCCACAAGAAGGGGAGGTTAAAATTATATATTGGGGGGGTAGAGAATAGTGCTGTTCTATCAGAAACGCAAAAGCCCTTGCCCTTCTGGTAGAACCAGGCTTCTCTCTTTCGAGGGTACCTAATAAAATCAGCCAGGGCAAGGGGCTACAGAGGTGGGAGATGGGGCCAATTCCTCCACTGCCCCATCTCATGCTGTGAATTTCACTATGTGTGAAATCAGAACTGATCTTTCCCTCCAAGCCAACGATGGAAGAAGTTATTCAGTCACTAAATCATGTCCAACTCTTTGTGACCCCATAGCCTGCAGCACACCAGGGTTCCCTGTCCTTCACTGTCTCCTGGAGTTTGCTCAGATTCATGTCCACTGAATTGGTGAAGCAGCGAGGACTGTAACAGAATCAGGCAGAAGAGGTGTGAATCCTGGTCTGCATCCACCAGCTTTGAGAACATGGATGAGTCATTGCCTTTCCTGAATCTCAGTTTCCTCTGCTATAAAATGGGAACAAAATGCTTGTTTGGTAGGACACAAAGCTTCTGAAGTTATGGGGCTTAGCAGGCAGTAGGTTCTCAACAAATGTCAGGTTCCACGCCCTTTCTTTCCTTTTGTCAAGCTCACATATTATAACGATATGTACGGGAGACGGATGTGAGCCTGGGTGGGGCAGATACCAGCTGGCTTGTGCAAGGGCCCTCTTCCACAGCCTGGAGGGAAGTCAGCCATGACGCCGATAAAGTACATTAATGACGGCATCTTCAAAGCTCTGAGGAAGCGATGACTGAGTGCTTTAGGACAGGAAGTTTTTGTATGTTTTGTTCATTAATACAAATGTTTTAATTGAAAAAAAAGTACGTGTATAACAAAAGACATTTATACACACACACACACACGCACATATGTGAAGCTTCTCAAGTGACGCTAGTGGTAAAGAATCTGCCTGCCAATTCAGGAAATGCAGGAGACCTGGGTTCAATCCCTGAGTTGGCAAGATCCACTGGAGTAGGAAACGGCAACCCACTCCAGTATATTTGCCTGGAAAATGCCATGGACAGAGGAGCCTGGTGGGCTACGGTCCATGGAGCCCCAGAGAGGTGGACATGACTGAGCTACTAAGCACACATGCGTATATATGTACCTATATACACACACATACGTAAGAAGATGTTTTTACTATTCATTGTTGTATCTGGAGTGACTAGAACAGAATCTGACATATAGTAGATCCTCACTAAACTGTCCACTGGATGGATGGGTGGATGAATGGGGGTGTGAAGAGATGGATGAATGGGTGGGTGGGTGGACGGGTGGATGGTCTCTCCCTTCAGAGAGGAGGTGAGGAGGAAACCAGCAGGGAGACACAGTGAAGGAAAGACGAAGGAGGGAGCCAGAGCACGTGAGATCACCAAATTCCTCTATCTTCTCCAACATTACAAATTACCATCTAAAAAAGTAAAAACCTTTTTGTTAATACAAAGTGCAAAATGTGGTGAGGTGACTGATTCCTAAAGTAATTGCTTTATATAAAGGCCCAATGCACCACGGAGGTCAAAGAAATCTCCACGAAGCCATTATGTTAAAGGCCATGATATTTATTTCCAAGCTTAAGGGTCTGATGACTAGCAATTACTTTCAATTCCATGTATACCCAGCAGAGGAAAGCAAGTACTCCATGATATTCAGGGTAGAGGGCTATCCAAGGGGGTTAATTAATACATAGTTAATTCTGACATCAGCAGAAAAGCCCCTCATGTGCTTTTGAAGGGACTGGGGTGGCTGTCGGGAAGACATTTGCATCCTTATGCGACAAAGTCACAAATCACATAAAAATTTATATATATATTTACATATACCCATATACCGATGTAGAAACTGAACCTATAGCAATAAATACTCTACATACATCTCCTATTATTTAAAACCATCCTTTCAAAGACAGCCCACTGTGTGAACACAATTCTTGGAAATCCCATTCCCTTACTGCCAGAGATTTAGCTGTTTCCAGCTTTTCTCTACTAGAGTTGACTGAGCAATATTTCCTTTTTGTTGTTGTTGTTCAGTCTCCCAGTCATGTCCGACTCTGCAACTCCATGGACTGCAGCGCATCAGGCCTCCCTGTCCCTCACCATCTCCTGGACTTTGCCCAAGTTCATATCCATTGCATTGGTGATGCTGTCCAGCTATCTCACCCTCTAACACTCTCTTCTTCTTCTGCCCTCAATCTTTCCCAGCATTAGGGACTTTTCTAATGAGTTATCTGTTTGCAAAAGATGACCAAACTACTGGAGCTTCAGCTTTAGCATCAGTCCTTCCAGTGAATATTTGGGGTTCATCTCCCTTGACTGGTTTGATCTCCTTGCTGTCCAAGGGACTTTCAGAAATCTTCTCTAGCACCACAGTTCAAAGGCATCAATTCTTTGGCTTTCTGCCTTCTTTATGATCCAGCTCTCACAACCATACATGACCACTGGGAAGACTACAGCCTGACTATACAGACCTTTGTTGGCAGAATAATATCTCTGCTCTTCAACACACTGTTTAGGTTTATCATCACTTTCCTGCCAAGGAGCAGTTGTCTTTTGATTCCATGGCTGCAGTCAGCATCCGCAGTTCCTTCAGGTGTGTGTGTGTATATATATATATATATTCATCTTAGATCGTGTCCTTAAGGACTCAAAAATGGCATCGTGGAGTCCAGAACATGTGCATGATCAACTTCTCAGTCACGTCCAACATTTTGTGACCCCCACAGACTGTAGCCTGCCAAGTTCCTCCATTCATGAGATTCTCCAGGCAAGAACCGGAGCAGGCTGCCATATCCTATTCCAGGGAGTCTTTCCACCCCAGGGATCAAACCTATGTCTCCTGCATTGGCAGGTGGATTCTTTACCACTGCACCACCTGGGAAGCTCAGGATATAAGCTTTCTCAAAATGTTTTCCCAAAGGGTTAGAAAGATTTATTTTATATGAAGGCGCTACTTTTGCCACAGACTCACTAATATAGAAATTATTACTAAAATTTTCATTATGTAGTTTCGTAGGCTAGAACTATGATGTCAGGTTAATTTCTAAAATAGCTGCAATATATAGAAAAGCTTAACAGTATAATAAAGCTTTAACAAACTCTGAGAACGCATTATGGAAAAGGTAATGAATGTGAAAGTCTGGGAAGATTAGTAAACACACACACACACTTGATGAGAATTCTGCTCTGCCTGTGACTAAGGGCATGCCTAGAACTCAATCTCCTTTTAAAGACACTAATGCCACTTTCCCCCTTTCTGGGCATTAGTCCCTGTGGGAATTCCATGAGACAGGCTGGATAGGAATGAGAGAGAAGGATTTCAAATATTCCTTTTGTCCAGCCCATAATAAGGATTATTCTAAATCTTTTGTCCAGCATATATAAGATACCATGGCAGTTAATGAATAAGTTAATTGGTTAAATCATTCTAGTGGGGACCGCCAATTCATTCTGAGTAAGCCTGTAATGTGTGTATAAAAGATTAGGACTGCATACAAGAAAGGACCAAGACACCAGATGGCTCAAAGGAGCCTCACTGATATTTTAATTTCATTTGACAAAAGTGGTATGTTCTCATTAAAGAAAACTTGGAAAAAATTAAAAAGTAAAACAAAACAACATTTATTCTGAATCTTCACAATCCATTGATAGATTTTCTAACAAATATACATGCATTTTGCAAAATTAAGATCAGACTGCACATAGTTTTTTTATCTTGCTTCTTCCATTCAAATTATAAGCATTTCTAATAAAAGGAATTCTTTCAAGATGTCTTTAAGACTAAAGATTATTATCTAATATGGACATATCATGAATGCTAAACCATTTTCTTTGTTTAATACCTCTGAAGTTTTCTTTGACTTTTATTTTTCTTTCATCCACTCAACATATATTTGTATATGTTAGCTGCATGGTACGGACTGGGTCAGTGTAACAGTCTTAGAGCCCTACCTTCAAGAAGGAAAATATTAAGCACTTAACACACACATATTTAATCAAAGCTGTGTAAATAGTCAGAGGTGTATCCTCTAAGCTGAGACAGGAAGTGGACAGTGGGCAGCAGGTCAGATAGGAGTAAGCACGTCCCAGCCCAGTGTAACACACGTGCAAAAGACCAAGGCAGGAAAGAGCTGGTGCGGCTGGTGGAAGGACTACAGGAGCGCCATGTGAGGAGCAGAAAACCTCACAGCCAGCAACTCCATTCTAAGAGCACTGAAAAGCCATTCACACTGTGAGAAACCCGGGATGTGCTTTTACATTTTTCAAAGAAAAGGTGCATTAACACTGAAATCACTATGGGACTGGATTGCTTAGACCTGACAAGCCTCTAATTAGCAGCCAATTTGCATTCAGGTTTCATGGCCGGCCAACCTGCCCATCTGCCCACTGCAGGCCACCTGGACAGGACAGAGGGCAGGCATTCAACGGGCGGCAAGCCAAATCCCCCTGCAGAGGCTCCAGGAGGCTGTGCTTTCCCTTTGGGAGGTTTCACCCAGGACGAAGGCTATGAGGGGCGAATAGACCAGGCACACTATAAACAATAACAAGACAAAACTCTGACTCCGGGGTCTTCATCTCAGATTGAATTAAAGATACCTGAAACAGGGCAGGACGCTATGATCCTTGCCCTCTCTGTTCTCCACATGCCTTTTGTCTATAGAAAGACAAGTCAAAGAATACGTTTCATCAGAGAAGGGAGAAAATGCAGAAGCAAAGGACAACAGTCAAACAAGATAACAATCATTGAACAAAGTCAAGAAGTTCTTAGTTTTTCTTCAAGGGCTACGGGTAATATTCTGAGCCATATCCTGTGAGCTGTCTTACAGATACTGAAAACCACATCAGGTGGAAGAAGTTTCTTACACAATGACCAGTCTGTAACCATGACATCAGCTGCCACAATTCTGAGAACTGGCCTCCAAGAAATGGAAACAAACTGATCCTGGAAATAAAGATCAACTGTGCTCAGAACAATCAAGATGACGCTTTTCAGATGACCACATGACTAGTTTCAAGAAGACTATCAGAGCTGACTGCGCTGTTTTTGCATCTACGTGTACACATGCTGCCTCTGCCTGTAGACCCCTGAAGCTCCCCGTTACAAGTTCTTGCCCACTGATTGTGCCTTTGGACATGAGCCCACCCTCTCCCCCATAGTTGCCTGCCTCCAAAATAAGGCAAACTTTCTTTTCCAACAAGCCAGCCTCTTAAGTACTGACTTTTGAGTGAGCAGTTGATCTGCCTTTCAGTAACATGACCACTGGGCAATCTTGGCAGGCAGAAGGCTGATTCAGTCCTGACCACATAGCTTTGTGATCAGATGCTGCTCTGATAAGATGCCCTGTCCTTCTCTGAGGCCTCCATGGCTAACTCCTTCAGCATGCAGCCTCACTTCAAGTCTTGTCTCCTCCCAGAAGCCTTCCTAGGTGGGGCTAAAATACCCTCATCTGGGGCACATCCCTCCACTCCAGTATTGGCTACAATACATACAATCATCTCTTTACCCTTTTCCTTGTCTAGAGTGTGAGCTCTAGAAGCCTGGGCATAAGATATCGGCTCAGTAACTTTTTGATAAAAGAATGAACCCTGGTCCCAGCATCTCACATTTAATTCTTGCTAAGAGTTGGCCAAAGTGCGCCTCCCTTCCCAAGGACAACAATAATTCCCCTGCTAACTGCTCATCCTGCCTTTGCCAGGGTGGTGCATGCCTGCTGAGGGCCTCACATTCAGCCCTGCCTCCTGCTTTCAGCAGAGAATCTGTGCTTTTTCTCTGCATCCTCCAGAGCAGGTGTGGCAAGCCAAACAATGGGCCCAAAGACACAAGGTCCTAATCCCCAGAACCAATAAAGCTCACCTTCTTTGGAAGAAGGGTCTTTGCAGGTATAATTAAGAACCTTTTTACAAAAGGGGATTCGTCCAGATTATTTGGGTGGGCACTAAATGCCATCTAAGATGTCCTTAGAAGAGAGGGCAGAGGAAGACTGGACCCACACATGAGAAGGTGATATGCATATGAACAAAGGTTGGGGTGATGTGGCCATAAGCCAATGAATGCTGGCAGCCACCAGAGGCTGGAAAAGGCAGGGAATGGATTCTCCCCTGGAGAGAAAACTTGATTTCAGGCAAGTGGTTACTGATTTTAGACTTCTGGCTTCCAGAACTGTGAGAGAAAAAGTTCCTCTTGTAAGCCACCAGATTTGTGGTCATTTGTTCTAGCGGTCACAGGAAACTAACACATCTGAGCAGTGGGTGATTCTGAGGTTAGGACACCCGGCACGTCGTGCCAGCTCTGAAACTCACTCAGCAAGTCTCTTTCGGAATGGAGATTCTTGCCCAGGCTTCAACTCGACTCACAGCTCACCCTGGGCAAGCCTTTAGTTTCCTGGCCAGTCATGTGGGAGCACAGCAGTGACCGGCTGGCAGAGTCTCTGGGGACTGAGTGGGACACATAATACAATGCCAGGCACACAGCAGTCACTGCACGTGATTGCTTCTGCTCTGCCTTGAGTATTGGAAAAAAAAAAAAAAAAAAAATCAGCACTTGCCGAGTGCTCACTGTGCACCAGGCAGGAGCTAAGCCTTCACTTGAGAAGGATGTACTGGTCAGCATTTCCAGGAGGGGGGCAGGAAGGATTAAGTGTGCACCTAAAAGACACTGAGAGTTCCCTTAAGAGACGGGTGATAGGACGGGATTTGCTGAAAAAGTCCAGGGTCTCAGAAAGAAGCACAGGGCAAACATATAAAAAAACATATAGCCCAGTCACGAAAGAAAGAATCCTTCACTCTGCCAGGCCACCCTTCCCGTCCTCTGGGGATATCATGCCCAGGATATTTCCTTAGGAAATTTGTCTCTCGCACAGTGCAGAGGTCAGACTCAAACACTCAACACAGCTGGATACCACTGCATCTGTCTGCTCTACTTGCCATGCNCTTGAGAAGGATGTACTGGTCAGCATTTCCAGGAGGGGGGCAGGGAGGATTAAGTGTGCACCTAAAAGACACTGAGAGCTCCCTTAAGAGACGGGTGATAGGACGGGATTTGCTGAAAAAGTCCAGGGTCTCAGAAAGAATCACAGGGCAAACATATAAAAAAACATATAGCCCAGTCACGAAATAAAGAATCCTTTACTCTGCCAGGCCACCCTTCCCATCCTCTGGGGATATCATGCCCAGGATATTTCCTTAGGAAATATGTCTCTCGCATAGTGCAGAGGTCAGACTCAAACACTCAACACAGCTGGATACCACTGCATCTGTCTGCTCTACTTGCCATGCCTTCCTTGAGAATTGACTTTTCTGGACTCACTGGTCTGAAATGATGGGGGGAAAAGGTAAACAGAAACAGAGAGCTGCTGGTGTCACCTACCAAGCTGAAGACTAAGAGGATGGCTGTTTTCTCCTAAGTGTGAATGCTTTGCTCTCTTGTGGGAACTCTCACCCATACCACGGATCCTAAAGATGCAGAGAAAAACCTATCAAAGCCCACAAGCCATCCTGTGCCTCTGGGGCCAGCCGCAGGCTGGAGACAGAGAACTGGGTCAGAAGGCCGCATCTGGTGCCTGCTCCTGGCCCCTGGCGGGAGCCTCACAGCTTAGACATGGGATGAAGGCCTCCCACAGGTCTGAATCCTATTCCCAGCACTGATGAACTAGGNACTTTGCTCTCTTGTGGGAACTCTCACCCATACCACGGATCCTAAAGATGCAGAGAAAACCTATCAAAGCCCACAAGCCATCCTGTGCCTCTGGGGCCAGCTGCAGGCTGGAGACAGAGAACTGGGTCAGAAGGTCGCATCTGGTGCCTTCTCCTGGCCCCTGGCGGGAGCCTCACAGCTTAGACATGGGATGAAGGCCTCCCACAGGTCTGAATCCTATTCCCAGCACTGATGAACTAGGAGACCTTGGAAAAGGATCTCAACCTTCTCATCCATCAAAGGGAAACAATAAAAGATGGGGACAGCACAGTTCAGCTCGGCTAGAGCTTATTCCTCCTCTCTCCCTCCTTTCACCTTCATCCTAGAAACACGACGGTCAGGCAGGGAGCCTGTCCTCAAGACAGGNTTCCCAGCACTGATGAACTAGGAGACCTTGGAAAAGGATCTCAACCTTCTCATCCATCAAAGGGAAACAATAAAAGATGGGGACAGCACAGTTCAGCTCGGCTAGAGCTTATTCCTCCTCTCTCCCTCCTTTCACCTTCATCCTAGAAACACGACGGTCAGGCAGGGAGCCTGTCCTCAAGACAGGTACAGGGCCAGGAGGGCTGCCTGACAATACATGAGAAACAAGGTATACGCACATTTTGGAGGAAACACATTGTTGACATGAAAGACAGTTAAGGGGAAGGCCTTTATAAGAGAGGATGCTGACCACCTGCACTGGGCAAGAATGAGCCAGCAGCATATGCAAATTCTGCTCTTCAGCAAAGGGCTGGAGGGGCTCAAGAAACACAGCAGGGCGTCAAAGTGCCTGGGACAAAGCAGAAGGCAGAGAATGGCACAAGAAAGGTCAGAGAACGACCTCACAGGCCAGGGCCTGTCGGAGCTGTTCGAATTTCATTTCAAACAAGTGATACAAAACCTACTTTGAAGGCTTAGTGCATTCGAGTGAGGCTGTCCCTAGCTGTGTTGTTAAAAAATCAGTCTGGCTGCCATGCAGAGACCATCCGAGAACGGACTGGAAATGGGAACCTGCTTGGAGGCTACTGCAGTGGCCCAGGGAGGGACGACCGTGAGCTGGGCTGGGCTGGCCCAGGGTGCCAGCAGTCGAGATGCACGGAGACAGACATGTCCGAGAGGAGTATAGCAACGGCCGACCTGACCTTGCGTGCTGTCAGCGCCGACAGGGCACTGCGCGCTCACTGTTTCGTGGGATCCTCCAGGCAGCCCTGTGAAGTCAGCACTCTCCTTTTCTCCAGGAGAGCAAACTGAGGACCAGAGAGGTTAGGTAACTTCCTGACGACCGCGCAGTTAGGAGGTGGTAGAGGCAGGCTCTGAACTGAGTCTACCGGGTTCCAGCGTCCACGCACCACAAGACTCTTCCTCTAACAGCCTGGCCCGCGGGTAGGCTGGGGTGGTGAGGGGAAGGAAAATCAGGAAGGCTTCTAGGCTTCAGGCTTGAGCAACTGGAGCCGTGGTGGAGCCGTTTATAGATAGAGCTAAGTGGAGGAAGGGGCCGGCTGGGGGAGGCAGGGTGGGGTGCCTGGGAGTGAAGGATCCTGGGTTCAAGAGCTCTGTTCTGGACTTGGCGAGGCCTAGACACCTCTGTGTGCTCCTCACCCCTCTTCCGTTCCTTGCAGAGCAGTGAGTGCTGGGGGGCAGTGGACAGAGGAAGCCAGGGCTTCCGTCTGTGTGACTCTCCCTCTCCCAATGTCTGAGCGCCCCAGTGTCCTTTTATAAAAGGAAGTTAGATGTCAGCCACATCCAGAAAGGCAGAAAATATTTAGTGAAAAGAGCAGAGCAAAATTATCCAAATGAACTTTGTTTTCTCGTTAAGTTACTGGTAGTTCTTGGGAGGGGCATTTGTGGACATTTTTCATATCAAGACTGCGTGAAACAGAAGTGGGAATGAGGAACAGTACAGGACAATGCCGCTTCCAAATCTTGGAGGCAGGAATCCAAAGCTAATTCAGGGACTGGGGCACCATCAAGGGATGATCTCCAACCTCAGAGGCCTGCTTGCTAAGTCAGGTCTTGGGAAGAAGGCTGACTCATCCATTTCAGTGTTTACTNGCTTCCAAATCTTGGAGGCAGGAATCCAAAGCTAATTCAGGGACTGGGGCACCATCAAGGGATGATCTCCAACCTCAGAGGCCTGCTTGCTAAGTCAGGTCTTGGGAAGAAGGCTGACTCATCCATTTCAGTGTTTACTTGGCTCTGTGGGGCGTTAATAGCATTAATAAGACAAAGGTTCTCATTCACATAAGCTGAGGAGAAGCTAGCTTCATGAGCCTTGTTTACTTCAGGGCCTTCTCAGAATCTTGAACCTGGGAATGGGCACCGTAACCTTCCAAAAAGAAGGAGAACCATTTCCCAAACATATCTGATCCCAGGATGCTTCTGTCGTCAAGCATCTGCTCCAGGGAAGAGATTTGGGGAAATGTTCATCTAATCCATTCCCTTCTTGAGGGAAAGGAAGTGCTGAAGTTTCTAGAGCCTATGACGGGAAGCTTTGCAGAGAGAGTTGAATGTTAAGAGACTGCATAGTAAGACCTGGGGCTGAAAATGTGCTCTGTGACCATGAATGAGCTAATGAGCCATCCTCAATCCTGGTTTCTCAACTGTCGGTTGCAGTTAAGAACACTGACTGTAGACTCCTGTGAGAATCACAGGAATTAATTTGGACTAAGGCCCAATGGCAGGAGACCAGCACACAGCAGGCCCCTCTAGAGGTCAGAGATGCTGAGCTTAGACCCACACCAGCTCCACCTTCCCTTGGCAACAGCCCTCCTCGGGTGGCCCAATTCCTGGCTATTATCAAGCCTCTCAAGTGGTCAGTCAGGGGACAGCTAAATCCAACCTGGAACTGCAAAACAAGCCCCCCTCGGGTATGCGGTAATTGCAGCCAATGACGCAATCATGCCCCACAGCTTAAATGGCCTGAAAAACCTCTAGGAGGAAAGAGTCAGTGCGCCCAGCTTTCTGAATACATCAGGTTTCTGGAACACTCCAGGCCTCCCTATCTGCAGCAGCCATGGCTTCTGCAGTGCCTCAAATAGGCCAGACCTCTCCTTGAGCTTCGAGAATCCTTATCATTGGTTCCCCACTCGATCGTACATTCTCCACATCTCAACTGGTCCTCTCTAGACCAGACCGGACATGGGTACAAAGGACTTGCTAGTTTAAGTGGAGAAGGCAGGCGAGTGAGTCTGTAAGCATTAGGGCAGCTAGGAACGATGCTGTATGAGAAGGAGGCGGCTTTGGTTCATTCCAAACAGTGGCTTCAAAATCAGCTCACATTTGGGGAGCACTTGGCTTGTGCCAGACAACACAAGAAGATTTCTGCATAAAGAGCTTAGACACAGTTATGATGCCCTTCACTCCAATATTCCGGCCTGGAGAATTCCATGGACTGTATATAGTCCACAGGGCTGCAAAAAGCTGGACGTGACTGAGCAACTTTTTCACTTTCACTTTACTAAGGAGAAAGTCGAGAATCAGAGGTACAGGGAGTTACCCAAGGTGTCACAGCTCATTAGGAGACAGCTAAAACTTTAAGTCCTCGGTCTGGGCATCCTTTCTTTCATAGGCGACCCCTGCACTGATTCAGCTGAGCAGACAGTTCCCATGCCAGGGGGCTCTCTGCAGATTAGAGGAGATGCTCTCTGGGAACATCTTTCCTTAACTTAGGGGTTTCAGACACAGGCCCTTGTTTCCTTGGCCTAGTTCCTTCTTTCCCCTGCTGTGTGCAAGCTTTGCTTTTGATGGAATAAAAGTCTGCTACTTAGGCA
>SJYA01009557.1:0-14621 GCA_006410615.1 Neotragus moschatus
TGGGGGTGGGGGTGGGGGTGGGGAGGAGAAGTTGCTTTATCTGAGAGGAGCAGTCAGTAGGAAGCTCCCAAGAGTGGGGCTAGGCTGAGAAGAAGAGAGGTGGTGAAGTGGGTTGTGGACCTGGAGGATATTTTATGTACTTTATAATTTTGCCTTGACTAGAGCCAGACCAGCCCCAGCACTTTGGGGAACTCACTGAGCTTTATCCACTCAGTCCACATCAGGAACCCCTTCTGTTGCCTCACCCCAAGCCTAGTGTCATAACCCAGAAGTGAGAAAACCTCAACATCCTTTGCTGGCTAGGGGAAGTTATACTTTTCTGAAAGTTGTATTTTCTCTCTCCTGCCCCCTCTCCTGGGCTCAGGCCACACCCTTCCTCCCACCTCCCCTTCCTCCCACCTCCCCTTCCTCAGATCAGCACGTCCACATCGGAGGAAGCTGGGCTGACTGTGGACACTGCGTGGCTCTGGAGGCGGCAGCTCTGCCCTCCCTTTGCGGAGTCGTTTCACCCCATTCTTTCTTAACCACCGGAAAAGGGGCCTCAAAGTTGCTGAGTGCTAACAGCGGGGGCAGCAGCAGCCCCGGGGCCTCCTCTGGCCACCGGAACCTGCTGCGGCCTCTCCCCGCTGAACACCTCGCCACTTGTCACGGCCACCTCTACCTCTCACTGAGCATGTGAGAACTTCTGTTGAGATACCTTTTCACACTGGCATTTATGGTCTCTCTCTTTGGCACGTACGGCCCTCAGGGACAGGGACCAGGTCTTTCTGCATCAGTTACACACCCACTCACCTTATTGCTGTATCCCTCCCACGGCAGCCTCACCCTGTCTGCCTGCCTGCCCAGCCCTGCCTCACCCTGAAATATCTTCCTCTCCCCCACACTGGGCTGTTGAGGGCTGCAGAAGAATATTCAACAGCAAAGAGCAACTACGGACTGAGAGTCTTCAGTTTCAGCTGGGTCCACAGCTGTCCTGGGAATCCTCGTTTCTGATCTACAGCTTTCCCCATTCTCCAGAGGGGGGATTCCAAACCTTCACTGTCCCTTCAAGATCCTATTCCATCATCACAGCCTCTATTGGCCTACACTCGCCTCCTCCAAGGAAATGGAGATCCCAGTTAGGGATTCTGCCAGCCCCATCAACAATCCCTTAATGTCAGCTGACCTCACCTTATCTCCTTTAAGTGACCACGCTCGCCTCTGCTCCGTGCTAGGGAGCTCTCCTCCCGTCCTTGGTCAGTCCTTGTGCTCTGGGCATCATGGCTGCTTCTGAGAGGCCATCCGGGACCTGCCCAGGCCATGCTATCTCTGATCTTTCTTCAACTTCTCCCTTTCTGTTGGTTCTCCACTCTTAGTTCATTATCCTCCCATTTGAAAATCTGTGTTGGAATACCACCCAGCTTTTCTGTGTTTTTCTTTCCCAAGTGTCTCTTTTACTACGCATACAGAACACTTTCCTTCTGGTACCTCTGGTCAATGAATGTGTATGTGATTTTCCCCCCACACCAAGGAATCTTCTGTGACACCAGCTGTGTGTCCTACAATTTGACTCAGTTCTGATACCATCTGCCCAGAGACAGAGTTAGAGCTCATGGGTTAAGGGCTCTGTTTCCACAAGATTGCCTCCCCCTGATATTTCAGACACCAGTCTCAAGCCCAGGTTGTAGATCAGAGGTTCCAGTGATCTTGTCCTCTGCTTCAGTTAATTTGCTAGAGTAGAGCAGTTCATAGAACCCAAGGAAACATATTTCCCAGTTTATTAAATAATATGAAAAAAGGTATAGATGAATAGCCAGATGAAGAGATACACAGGGCAAGGTCTGAAAGGGAGCTTCTGTTCCCTTGGAGTTGAGGTTCACCAAGCTGGAAGCTTCACTAAACTCATTCTATTGGGATTTTGTGAGGCCTTCCTCACTTAGATGTGATCAGTTATTAACTATTAGCTCCTATTAACTCCATTTCCATTCTCTGTCCCTCCTTTGAAGGATGGGGAATGTGGCTGAAAATTTCAAGCTTTTAATCATGGCTTGGGCTTTTTTTTTGCCCTGCCCCTCCCACCTGAGTCCACCCTGAGTCACCTTTAAAAATTTTTTTTAAATAATTATTTATTTAACTTACCTTTTGGCTGCACTGGGTCTTCATTGCTACCTCAGGCTTTTCTCTGGCTGTGGAGAGTGGAGGATGCTCTCTAGCTGCAGTGTGAGGCTTCTCACTGCAGGGCCTTCTCTTGTTGCAGAGCCTGGGGTCTAGAGTGTGGGGGCCTCGGTAGTCGTTGCGCATGGCCTCAGTTGTCCTGCAGCATGGGAGATCTTACCTGAGTAGGGGTTGATCTGTGCCCACTGCATTGGCAGGTGCATTCTTAACCACTGGACCACCAGGGAAGTCCCCAGAGTCATTTTAATAAAATAAAGGATGTTCCTGGTGCTCTTCTTACTAAGGAATCTACAAAGGTTTTAGGAGCCCTGTGTCAGGGATGAGGTCAAAGACTAAATACTAAAGCCAAAGATGCCTTTATCACTGGGAAGTTACAAGGATCAGAAACTGTGCCAGGAATGGGGAGTGGAGAGAGACTTTTATGTATATAAAAATGACACATATATGTGTGTATAAATATACATACTGTACCTATGTGTACATTTCCATTACCTCACAAAAACCAAACCAACAAAGCAAAATAACATCTGATGTTCTTCCTCTGGTAGTTTCTTTCCTAGCCCCTTTTTATTTGGAGACAGACTCTTTGTAAGTGTACAAACTGATACAATTCACATGAAAGTAAAAGAAAATAGAATAGTGTAATTCAAAAATGACCACAAAGACAGCATAGCGTCAGAAGCGTAGATCACACATTTGTTCCTGAAGTATTTAAAGTCTAGTCTGTAACTTAATCACTCCTTGTGTACTTTCTACTCAATTTTGTCACAATGAAGGAGAACTAGAATGAAGGCTCTATTTCCGTAATTTATTTTATTTTTGACTTGCACACACTGTCCAACACATTTATTTATTTTACAGGTATTTTTTCATTTTTGGCTGCACTGGGTCTTCTTTGCTGTTTGTGGGCTTTCTCTAACTGTGCAGGGTGGGGGCTATTCTCTAGTTTCGGTACGCAGGCTTCCCATTGTGGTGGCTTCTCTTGTTGCAGAGCAGGGGCTGTAGGAGCACAGGCTTCAGTAGTTGCAGAACGCCGGCTCAGTAGCTGCGACCTGCTGGTTCTAGGGCGTGTGGGCTTCAGGAGTTGTGGCACAGGGTCTCAGCTGTGGCTCACGGGCCCTAGAGCTTGCAAGCTCAACTAGCTGTGGTGCACCGGCTCGGTTGCACCTCATCACGCAGGATCTTCCAGGATCTGGGATCAGACCTGTGTCCCCTGCATTGGCAGGTGAACTCTTAGCCCACTGCACAACCAGGGAAGTCCTGAAGACTCTATGTTTTGATCTGGTGGTGATTATATAGGAATTTATAATTATTCATTACATTATGTTTGTATCTTAGGCACACTTTGATGCTACCTCTCAGTTTTTTTGTGTGTGTGTGCTACCTCTCAGTTTTAAAAAAGGTAAAAGTGAAATAAAACCATCACAACCCTCTAAAATTAAACTCATGTTCTACCACTCCACTCTCAAACCTGCTGGAGAGAGCTTTTGGCCCATCCTTAGCAGACCTGTAACTCAGAGACATGGGTGTCCACACATGCGGCTGCTCTGTTTCTGATACCCTATTCCATGCACTTTTCACCATCTCCCTGGCAGGTGTGGATGCCCTAGGCGACAGCTAGGTCACCTCCTCTGGGAAGCCATTCTTAGCGCCCCAGGGAAAAATAAAGCCCGCTTTCCTTATGCTTGTGTCACGCCTTGGGCATACCCCATAGCACAGCTCACATCAAGTCTTTGGCTCTTTTAGGTCTATTTTCCTCTAGACTGTATGCATTGTAAACTAGAGATTGTAACTTTTCTTTTATGTCTTTGCCCAGGGCCCTTAACAATCCTGTTCTCTAAAACAGGAGTGATATTGCAAATGTCTACTTGCAGATATGATATGAGCAACAGTAATCATAACAGATGCCAATCTGAGCAGCCTAGAGAGCTTTCTTTGGTGTACTGGCTGGACTTCTTCCCTGCCTTTGGGCCAGTACGATGCCTCCATGCATGCACTAGTAACTGCAGGTCTTCACAGCTTCCATGTTATCCGCACATGCTTCTGTTTTGGTCCTGTTCTCTTCCTACTATTTGGCTTTCATTCCTTATTTAAAAACATGCCCTGCCCTATAAATTTTGGTTTTGTATCAAGGACTTTTGGCACCCCTCCTTGGGAGCCCTTGAACTTGTTTTTTTTCTTTTGGCTGCATCGAGTCTCAGTTGAGGTATGTGAGACCCTTCCTTGTGGCTCCCCGTCTTCTCTAGTTGTGGCCCGTGGGCTTAGTTGCCCCATGGCGTGTGCGATCTTAGTTCCTTCCCTTAGATCCTCCAGGGATCAAACCCACATTCCCTGCACCGGACGGCTAACTGTTAACCACTGGACCACCAGGAAAGTCCCAAACTTGGCTTTTATTATTGCTCCTGGAGTTACCACCCATGGAATCCTCAGGAGCCGTCTGCAGCCTGAGTTCTTTACTGCCTTGCGTGTGGGCTGAGTCACTTCAGTCACGTCTGACTCTCTGCGACTCTCTGGACTGGAGCCTGCCAGTCTCCTCTGTCCATGGGACTCTCCAGACAATAACACTGGAGTGGGCTGCCATGCCCTCCTCTGGGGGAGCTTCCCCACCCAGGGACCAAGCCCGGGGCGCTTCTGTCTCCTGTATTGGCAGGTGGAGTCTTTACCGCTAGCCCAGCTGGGAAGCCCTTCACTGCCTTAGGTGGGGTGGAAAGTTGGACACCCATTACTTAGCCCAGTGCCTGGCCGGTAAAATGTGTGTGCATTGATGCAGCTCCCTCTCCACTGGGTCTTACCCCTTACCCTTCATTTGGCTGATACTACTATTGTCAGTTAGCCAGTCTTGGGAGTCCACATCTTCCTTTGTGTGTGTGTGTGTGTGTGTGTACTCAGTCATGTTTGATTCTTTGCAACCTCATGGACTATGGCCTGCCAGGCTCCTCTGTCCATGGGATTTTTTTTTAGGCAAGAATCCTGGAGTGGGTTGTCATTTCCTCCTCCCGAAGATCTTCCTGACCCAGCGACTGAACTCATATCTCCTGCGTTGGCAGGAGGATTCTTTACCACTGAGCCACCCGGGAAGCCCTTCCTTTAGCACTTGCTTGTGATGTACTGAGGGCATTTCCATCTTTCCCTGCACCATTCTATTCACAATTCTCCCCAACTCTACTTGCCTGGGCTAATCTCTTGGATGTAATTTTATTAAAAAAAAATTGTCTCTTGTTTGCATAGTCTGTGAAGGTGATGTCCTGTTTGTAGAAAGTTAAGGCTTATGATATATATGTATTTCCAGCTCTCTTAATTCTGTCTCTAATATTCTGCCTAAGGGCCGCACCTTCTGCTTCATCCCTGTCCCCAGGGCCCTTGAAGCTGCGGTTCCCCCTACTTGGAATGCTTTTTCTATAGTTCTCCTCCTGACTGAATTCTTCACATCTTTCATTTCTTAGCTCAAATGTCACTTTCTCTGGCCATGAATCTGCCAATCACTCTGTTACATCATCTTTTAAAACTATTTTCATGGCTCTTTTGCTTCTCTGAAAGGATCTCGTTTCACTTTTCTCTTATTTATGGTGTGTACCTGAGGTGTAAGCTTCACGAGGGCAGGGATCTTGTCTCTCTTGCTCACTTTTCCAGCTCAATGCCCCTGAACAGTGGGTCTCAATTTTGCCCCTCAAGGGACAGTTGGAAATGTCAAAAATATATTTTTGTTGTTGTTGTCATGACTGGGGCAGGGGTGCTGGCATCTAGTGGGCAGACTCCAGGGATGATATTACATATCCTTATGATTCACAGGCCATCTCCCCTGTCCCCTGCAACAGGGAATTTAACAGGCCTCAAAGATCAACTGTTGAGGTTAACATATCTTTCCTAGAACAATGTCTCACTTATAGAGAATATTCAATAAATACTTGTTGAGTACAGGAGTGAATAGTCTTCTCATTGCCTCAAAGGAGCTCATTGATTCTTATAGATGTACCCTGGGTTTAGGAAATCTTCACCAATCTGTAAATTCACCTAGCCTACTTTCCAGTGTTTTACCTGTGAAAGTTTCTGATCCATTGATTTCTGGTTGTCACTTAAGTATCAGGAAGACTTTTCTAATAATTAGCTGAAAGGAGATTTAGAAATCTCCTATTTTTCCGCTCTTGCTCTGCTAATGTTTCCACAAGTGGCAGTATCACACTTTGCTCTTATCAAAGTACATTTTAAATGTACTTTGATAAGAGCTTGTACATGACTTGTACATATTAAATGTACAAGTTAAATGATCAAAACAGCTCTCTGAAGGGTAGTAATTACTCCTTTTTTTATATTTTATCAAAATGTAAGATATAGTAATATACAAAAAGCTTAAGCAAACAGCTTGATGAACTTTAAAAAATTTTATATTACAACATTATATTATTTTCTGCTGTGCAGCAAAGTGAATCAGCCATAAGGAGATATTTATCCCCCTCCTTTATTTAATTTCCTTCCCACTTGGTCACCACAGGCACTGAGAAGAGTTCCCTGTGCTATGCAGTAGGCTCTCATTCAGTTCAGTTCAGTTCAGTCGCTCAGTCGTGTCCGGCTCTCATTAATTATCTGTTTTATACGTAGCATCAGTAGTGGCTNGAGATATTTACCCCCCTCCTTTATTTAATTTCCTTCCCACTTGGACACCACAGGCACTGAGAAGAGTTCCCTGTGCTATGCAGTACGCTCTCATTCAGTTCAGTTCAGTTCAGTCGCTCAGTCGTGTCCGGCTCTCATTAATTATCTGTTTTATACGTAGCATCAGTAGTGGCTGTATGTCAACCCTCATCTCCCAACTCATTCCTCTCTCCCTTTCCCTGCTTAGTGTCCATACATTTGTTCTCTATGTCTGTGTCTCTTTCTGCTTTGAAAATAGGTTCGTCTGGGTAATTTTTCTAGATTTCACATATATGTGGAACATGTTAGTATGTGTGTTAGTATATGATATTTGTTTTTTTCTTTCCGACTCACTTCACTCTGTATGACAGTCTCCAGGTTCATCCACATCTGTGCCGTCTGTCCAGATGGCACAGTTTCATCCCTTTCTATGGCTGAGTAATACGGCATTGTATATACATGCCTCACCCTCTTTATCCATTCCTCTGTTGATGGACGTTTAGTTTGCTTCCATATCCTGACCATTGTAAATAGTGCTTCAATAAACACTGGGCGCATGTATCTTTTGGAATTATGGTTTACTCAGGTATATGCACAGAAGTGGAATTGGTGGGTCACGTGGCAGCTCTTTTAAGAACCTCCATACCATTCTTCATAGTGGCTACACCAAACCACCTTCCCACCAACAGTGTAAGAGGATTCCCTCTTCTCCACATCCTCTCTAGCATTTATTGTTTGTAGATATTTTGATGATGGCCATTCTGATCAGTGTCAGGTGGTAACTCATTTTAGTTTTGATTTGTGTTTCTCTAATAATTAATGACGTTGAGCATCTTTTCATGTGCTTATTGTCCATCGGTATGTTTTCTTTGGGGAAATGTCTATTTAGGTCTTCCACCCATTATTGATTATTGATTGGATTTTTTAAATATTAAGCAGCGTTTTTATGTTTTGGAGATTAATCCCTTGTCAGTTGCTTCATTTGAAAATATTTTCTCCCATCCTGAGGATTTTCATTTGTCTTGTTTATGGTTTCCTTTGCTGTGCAAAAACGTTTAAGTCTGGTTGGGTCTCATTTGTTTCTTTTTATTTTATATATTCATTACTTTAGGTGGTGGGTGAAAAAAGATCTCGCTGTGATTTACGTCAGCAAGTGTTCTGCCTGTGTTGTCCTCTGAGTTTTATAGTGTCTGGCCTTACATTTAGGTCTTTAATCCATTTTGAGTTTATTCTTATGTATGGTGTTAGGGAGTATTCTAATTTCATTCTTTTACATATAGATGAACTTTTACATATATATGTACGTGTAACCACCACCCATCTCAAGAAGTAAAACATTTCTTTATTAATAACAATGTTGATAAGATCCATCCACATTTTTGCTTGTGGAGTAGTTTATTCTTTTTCATTGCTGTGTAATTTTTCATTATATGAATATAACATGATTTATTTACTCAGCTAATGATGACTGGTATTTGGGATCTTCCCCCCTCTTGAATTATTATTAATAAAGCCATTATGAGCTTTCTTGTATACATTTTCTTGAGTATTCACAAGAAATACTCTTGTGGGCCATAGGGCATATGTAACTTTAGTTTTAAAAGATATTGTTAGTTTTCCAAAGTGATTGTGCCAGTTTGGACTCTCCCTAGCAATGAATGAGAGCCTCAATTGCATCTCATTCCTACCAACACTTGGAATTTTCAGTCTTTTAGCCATTTTCTGTGCGATATAGTAGTCTCATCATTTTCTGATCCCCAACAAAGTTGGAGACCTTTTTGCTGTTTGTTTGCCAGTTGGGTATCAGGTTTTTGTCAGGTGCCTGCCTGCCAGTCTTCTGCCATTTTTTATTGGGTTGTCAGATGACTGAAGCAACTTAGCAGCAGCAGTTATAAACAGGCATACTTTGTTTTATTAAACTTCATGTTATTGCAATTTGCGGTCATTGAGTTTTTTTTTTATAAATCGAAGGTTTACATCAACCCCATGTCACAGAAGTCTGTTGGCTCCATTTTCCCAACAGCAGCATTTGCTCATTTTGTGTCTCCTTGTCACATTTGGGTAATTCCCTCAATATTTCAGATGTTTTCATTATTATTATATTTGTAATGATGATCTGTG
Source organism: Neotragus moschatus (assembly GCA_006410615.1). NCBI lineage: Eukaryota > Metazoa > Chordata > Mammalia > Artiodactyla > Bovidae > Neotragus > Neotragus moschatus. The sequence continues at coordinate 8,905 of SJYA01009557.1, forward strand.
ATCAGTGATCTTTGATGTCATTATTGCAATTGTTTTGGGTTGCCACAAATTGCACTCATAAGAGATGGTGAATGCAATCAATTGTTAAAACGACAGCAAAGGATTCAGAATATTACATAAATTTAATTGATAAAGAAGCATCAGGGTTTGAATGGATTGACTTCAGTTTTGGAAGAAGTTCTACTGTGGTTAAAATGCTATCAAACAGCCTTGCCTGCTACAGAGAAATCATTTGTTAAAGGAAGAGTCAATCCATGTGGCAGAGCCTGACTCCCATTTTCTAACCCCACCTGAGTGGAGACTACTCCGAAGTGCATGGCAGGGTGAGGGTGTGTTCTGACTGCATTGATTTGTATTCAACTGTCAGAATTTCCCAGTACCACTTACTAAAGAAGCTGTCTTTTTCCCATTCTATATTCTTGCCTTCTTTGTTGAAGATTAATTGACTGAAGATATGTAGGTTTATTTCTGGGCTTTCTAGTCTGTTCCATTGATCCGTATGTCTATTTTTGTGCCAATACCACACTGTTCTGATTACTGTAGCTTTGTAGTGTTTATCTGAAGCGTAGGAGGGTTATGCCTCTTTGTTCTTTTTCTTGAGTATTGCTTTGGCTATTCTGGGTCTTTTATGATTCCATATAAATTTTAAGATTATTTGTTCTAGTTTGGTGAAAAGTGTCATGCGTAATTTGGTAGAGATTGTATTAAATCTAGATTGCTTTGGGTAATATGGCCAATTTAACAGTAATTAATATTTTTAATTAATTAATCCAAGAGTATGAGACATCTTTCCATTTCTTTGAATTATCTTTAATTTCCTTTATTAAAGTTTTATAGTTCTCAGCATATAAGTCTTTTACCTCTTTGATCAGGTTTATTCCTAAGTATTATTTTTGTGTGTGTATGTGTGTGTGTGGGGGGGTGATTTTAATTCCCTTTCTGATATTTCATTGTTAGTGTAAAGAAATGTAACTGATTTCTGTATATTGATCTTATATTCTGTTACCTTGCTGAATTCATCTGTTAGTTCTACTTGTTTTTGGGTAGAGTCTTTAGGGGTTTCTATATTTCTGTATTTTGTCATCTGCTAACAGTTTTACATCTTTCTTTCCAATTTGGACACCTTTTATTTCTTTTTCTTGTTAGATTGCTACGTCTAAGACTTCCAATACTATATTGAATAGAAGTGCGGAAAATCAGAATTCTTTCCTATCCCAAATTTTAGTGGGAAGACTTTCAGCTTTTCACCATTGAGTATTATGTTGACTATGGCATTGTCATAAATGACTTTTATTATGTTGAGATATGTTCCCTCTATAACCAGTTTGGTAAGGTTTTTTTTTTTTTAATATCATGAGTGGATGTTGAATTTTGTGAAATGTATTTCCTGTGTCTATGGAGAGATAATCATGTTTTATCTTTCCTTGTGTGAATGTGGTGTATCACATTGATTGATGTATGTATGTTGAACCAGCCTCGTGACCCTGGAATGAAAGCAACTTGGTCATAGTGTATGATTCCTTTTTATGTAATGTTGGACTCAGTTTGCTAATATTTTATTAAGGATTTTTGCATCTACATTCATTAAAGATATTGGCTTGTAATTTTCTTTTGTTGTGTCTTGGTTTTGTTGTTATCTGGTTTTGGTATCAGGATTATGGTGGCTTTGTAGAATAAATTAGGGAGTGTTTCCTCCTCTTAAATTTTTTGGAATAGTTTGAGAAGGATAGGTAGAAGTTCTTTTTGGTATGTTCAGTAGAATTCCTTAGTAAAGCTGTCCAGTCTTGGATTTTTGTTTGCAGGGAGTTTTGTTGAATTACAGATTCTATTTCACTTATAGTGTTCAGTCTGTTTAAATGGTCTATTTCTTCTTGACTCAGTTTTAGCTGGCTATATGTTTCTAGAAACTTGTTAATTTCTTCCAGGTTGTCCAACTTGCTTGCATATAACTATTCACTGTGTTCTCAGTTAAAAAAAATTTTTTTTGTGTGTGTGTGGTTTCAGTGGTTAAAATGTCCTCTTACATTTCTTATTTTGTTTATTTGGGTCCTCTCTCTTTTCTTCTTGGTGAGCCTGGCTAGAGATTTGTTGATTTTGTTCACCTTTTCAAAGAATTAACTCTTGGACTTATTGGTCTTTTCTATTGTTTTTTGATCTCTATTTTCTCTCTGATCTTCATTATTTTCTTGCTTATGCTGACTTGGATTTTATTTGTTCTTTTTCTAATTCTTTTAGGCTATAAGTAGCTTGTTTGAGATTTTTCTTATTTTTTGAGGTGGGCCTATATTGTTATGAACTTCCCTCTTAGAAATGCTTTTGCTGCATCTCATAAGTTTGTTAACTCATAAGGTTATGAGATCATTATCTTTGATAACTTATAAGTTTATCTCATGAGGTTATAATCTTTGCTATAAAACGTAGTCTAAGACTATGTTTTCATTTTCACTTATCTACAGGCTTTTTCTGATTTCTTTTTTGATTTCATTGTTGACCCATTGGCTTTTTAGGAGCACGTTGTTTAGTCTCCATGTTTTTTTTTTTTTTTTCCCATTTTTCTTTCTGTGAAAAAAGAAACCGTTTTCATACTGTTATAGTTTCAAACAGTTTCATACTGTTGTAATAAGAAAAGTTCTCAATTGAGTTAATTTTTCAGTTATTTTATGTTTTATTTCTACAGTTTCCATTTTTGCTGTTGTTCAATCACTCAGTCATGTCCAACTCTTTGTAATCCCATGGACTGCAGCATGCCAGGCTTCGTTGTCCTTCACCATCTCCCAGAGCTGCTCAGACTCCTGTCCATTGAGTCAGTGATGCCATCCAACCATCTCATCCTCTGTCACCCCCTTCTCCTCCTGCCTTCAATACTTCCCAGCATCAGGGTCTTTTCTAATGAGTTGGCTCATTTTCATTTGGCTCTCAGATCTTAGGCTTAAAACTAACAGAACCTAAAAAAATTCATTTTTTCAGGTAATTATTGCTGTACAATGAAGCACCTCCAATCTTAGTAGTTTAAAACAAACACCACTTATTTAGTCAATGATTCCACTAGTTGGCAATTTGGGCAGAGGNTTGGCTCTCAGATCTTAGGCTTAAAACTAACAGAACCTAAAAAAATTCATTTTTTCAGGTAATTATTGCTGTACAATGAAGCACCTCCAATCTTAGTAGTTTAAAACAAACACCACTTATTTAGTCAATGATTCCACTAGTTGGCAATTTGGGCAGAGGTCAACTGAGTTATTCTTTTCATTTCAGCTTGCACCATTTATGCAAATATGGTCAGCTGCCAGATTGGCTGGGGATGGTGGATCTAAGATGGCCTTAGCTTGCCCCATGTGAGCTCTCATCCTTCAGAAGGCTATCTGAGTCTTGTTTATATGCGATCTAGACAGGCTTCAAGAGAACATGTAAAGGCACATTCCAAGAGGCATGTGCAGTGCCTCTGTAGATTTAGGCTTAGAACTAACAGAACCTAATTTTTGCTGTGTTCTCTTCAGAGGCCAGCCTGGTTACAGAGATGGGAAAGGGAGCTCTATCTCTCAATGATGGAAGGAACTACAAAGTCACACTGCAGAGAGCATGGCCGCTTTTTCTTTCTGTCACACTTGTTCTTTGCTATAATTCTCAAGCATATTTTATTTCCTTAAACATGTTAAACAAAATTACTTTAAAGCTTATGATTGATAGTATTATTATTTAAATGTCCCTTGGGCCTAGTTCTCTTGGTTTATGGATATGTTTCTTTTTCCTATGTCTGTTTATTTTTTATTTCATTTTGGACATTGTTGTATGAAAAATTTTAAAAATATTTAATGTGCTGGCTTTTGTTATTTTCCTACAGGAATAATTTATATTTGTCTCTAATAGGCAGCTAGATTAGAAACACTGGAGATTTTTTATAATGTTAATCCAATCCAGAGTTGAGATTATTCAAAATTGGGCTTTAATCTCTATGAAAGCTGACCTATTCCTTATTCACCCTTACTTTTACCGTGTACCTCTTTGTGGTACCAACCCCAAATATGATGAATTTTAGGTGCACCCGCTTCTTAGCAAGATATTCCTGAACTCCATGTTCTTTTAGGTCCTTGAGTTGACTGTAAACTCTGCTCAACTTCTCAGCTTTTCAGCTGCTTTTTATGGACTCAGAAGATGCCTCTAAGGAACAGGCATCAAAAATGCTGGTCTCACTTCTCTGAATTTCCTTCTTACAGATCTTGGACATATAACTTTATATGACTTTATTAGCTCTCTGATGCTGTTAACATATTTTTATATTTTTCCCACTTTTCTAGTTACTTTCAGTGGAAGCATTGGCTGTATGTCTTAGTCTAGTGTTCCATTATTGGAATTAGAATTGCTTAGATGATTATTTATCTCAATGTTGAAGTGTGTGCTGCAGAATGAAAACATGTTCTATTTCCAGATCACAAATTCTCTGGCATCAAGAATCATATCTTATTCATGAAGAGGCTCTGCCTTTTTAGGGCCCTGGGTACAGTAGGGACTCAATAAAGGCTGCATAATTGGTGAGTACTGTGCACATCCTTTTCGTAGGTTTAGTAATTATTTTATTGTTTACCTTTGTTCTCAAGATCTTTAGATAGTGGCAGGATCTCAAGAGACAAAGTCACAGAGGCGTATAGCATAGTCCCTGCTTTTGGTCTGGAAATGAGCAGAGCCAGTTCAAGTCATAGGAATATGAATAGGAACTCCATGTGTTTTACTTTTAGGAGTGTCAAATCAGAGAAACATATTATATCCACCAAATAGTAATTACAAGTCCTTTAATTATTTACTTAGTCTCTTGAGAAAAGGCTAGTGTGAATGTATGGTTAGGAGTCAATGTTTATAATGCATGTGGACATCTAGAAATCTCTGACCATTGCTCTAGTCTCAATGTTCTCCGTTTGAAAAAATATGTTTGTACAACTACCTCTATCTTCTGTTCTCTCCTCCAGATTCTCTCTGACCCTTTTCAACCCACTCAGACAGGCATCCACCTGTCCCTGCATCCACTGGGCCATGCTGCATAGCTTCCCTGACACAAATGGCCACAGGAATGTCCATTTGTTTACACTGATTGCAATGGGGTGCTCTAGCACAGGCAATGGCAAGCAGCTCTAGGTCACACTCCCATGGTCATCAGTCCCCTTCTTTGTCCTTTGGGAGGGATGTACTGGGATATGCTTTGGTAGGATAGTTTTATTTTTCTGTCTTGATTTGTTTTCTATGGAACAATCCTGTGGATAATTTCTGGTAACTAAAAAGTTGGCAAACCTGAATGAATAATGATCACAGTCCTACCATGAACACTTTAAGTGCTAAAAGAAAGGATTATGAATCTAGTTCTAGTTTTATGGGAGGACAGATGAGGGAGACATGAGTTCAGCTTGAGGAGTTAACCTTACTGGGTCTGGTCATATGAAACCATAATTGAAAAAGACACATGTACACATATTCACTGCAGCACTGTTTATTGTAGCTAGGACATGGGAGCAACTTAGATGTCCATCAACAGATAAATGGGTAAAGAAGTTGTGGTGCATATATACAATGGAATATTCAGTTCAGTTCAGTTGCTCCGTTGTGTCCAACTCTTTGTGACCCTATGAATCTCAGCACGCCAGGCCTCCCTGTCCATCACCAACACCCGGAGTTCACTCAGACTCACGCCCATCGAGTCTGTGATGCCATCCAGCCATCTCATCCTCTGT